>MU223818.1:5985111-5999793 GCA_018584345.1 Thuja plicata | reverse complement strand
CTCCCAATCTGTGAGATGAACCCTTATTTTGAGATGAAACTAAAACTTCTTTAGCTAAATCTGCCAAAATAATGTCATCCTCTATGGAATTATTTAAAGTCACCTGAGCCACTTGTTGTCCCTGAATTTTCTTATTAATTCAATTATTATTACATAAAAAGATAATCTTTATAAGCTATAGATGCTTGGAATCTTATCACTGACTTATAACTCATGTATGCTCAAAATGATTTTGTAGAAGAACAAAGCCCACACATAAAAGAGTTTCAAAACATGCACTCAAACCCAGCTAAATTCCTTGACCAAAAAAACTTCAGGCTTCAGATTCTTATGTTGCAGTGGCAGCTAAGGCTGAACTCAAATACAAACCTTGTCCATTGATGTGAACACTAATAACGAGAAAGATAATGTAAGCTCTTTCTCTAAAAACTAGCTCCAACAAGCTCTTTTCTCATGCCCAAAAGGGATGATATAAAACAGTTTCTCACGATGTATCTCTTACACTCTCTTTGCCCTATCTGCAACTGTACTTGTTTCCCAAAATGTACCTATAAACTTCCAAGATAATAATAATCTTCCCTTTTTGAGCCTACACTAAAAGAATAATATAAGGATTTTCAATTTACAAAACTGACTTACCACCACAGATAGATATTAATTGCATAATAATCATCCTGAAAACTCTGGTCTACAAGAAATGAGAGAGTTTAAAATATTTCTTTATTGTCATGTTGGGACGACAAACTCTATAAGTTTGATACAAGAAAAAAACAAATAAACAAAACACAAAGTAAAGATAAGCCAAAACTAGATCCTAAAGGAAAAAAAAAAATTCCTGTAAAGCATAATAAGTAGTGATAAACAATATAGTTCTCATAAAAATTTGACTATGAATTAATAGTGAAAGAACCTTAGAGTTTAAAGTCATTCTTGATAGCTTATTTTATTTCTAATCAGAACTGTTGTCAATCTGAACTATTGGCGAACTTATTGACAATGAATAAACTCCTCTTTCTCAATCTTGACCATCTTTACACTATTTATCCAATTTTGACCATAATAATCCTTTTTAACTATCTCCACTACAACTTTAAAATATAGTATAAAGAAACTATTCTTAAACGACAAATAATTCAACAATCAACTATTTTATTTATTAATCACACAATAACTAAACAACATTCCATATTTTATATAAACTATAGAAGATTGAGTCGTTCCATGTGACCAAGTTTTCTGTGAGCACTAATCTCTGCCATCTTCAACGTTTTTCCACGAAGAAATGGTATCATGTTTTAATATTAGAAAAGAAAAGAGATATACTAAAAGCTTATTAATGTATTTTCCTGCATACCATCTAAGAATTTCCATCATCAATCTTGAATTTAGTAGCTTACGGAAGACCAGAGAAATTTTCAATCTCTCCTGTCCAGTTCAATTGAATTAGAGATGGTGGAATCCTAACCTGTTCTTATGTGCTTGGTGAATTGTCATTGGGTTATGTTTAATAATCTCCTTTGAATTTGACAATGGGAGTTCGAGAAGATCTAGATGGCTGGGCTATATTAGGAGAGATCAGAGCATTTCAAAAGATCCAATTCCCTTTAATAGAGGAAATGAATGGAAATAGTTTTGTGCAGATGACTGTTTAAATTCCAGGGCAGCTTCTGCAATCTCTACGTGTAGATGTGAGTGTGGAATCCAAGATCTTGAGAGTTAAGCCCGTTAGTGAACTTTCAATCATTCCCCCATTGCCATGGAATTCAATTTTGAAGATACAATGAATAAAGCTCTCATTGATCTTCAGAAACCCTCAAGCACTCTGTTTCTCATATTATCCTCTGTTTTTCCTTCAAATTTTCCTTCAATCTTGTTTTACTGATCATAGCCAAGACTGGGAGGTCATCCAAAAACCTTCCTCCTGGAAGTGTAAGGTGGCCTGTGATAGGTGAAACAATTCAGATTCTGAAAACATATAGATCCCAGAAATCCAAGGAATGGATACAAGAAAGGGTTGCCAAATATGGGCCTGCTTTCACAATATCTCTAATGGGGTGCCCACCAGTGATCCTCACTGGCCAGGCAGGGAACCAGTTTCTCTTCCACAATGATGGGCACAACATAATGAGTAAGCAGTCCAAAAACATTACAAGGATTTTTGGTGAAAGAGGCATTGGTGAACTTTCTGGTGAAGAGCACAAGACGTTAAGAGGTGCCATCATGCAGCTCATGAAGCCTGAGGCATTGCAGAGATTTGTGGGCAGAATGGAGTTTGTTGTTGTGCAGCATTTTGCTGATTGTTGGGAGTGAATTATAGTGTTATACTGACTCCATTGATGAAGCAGCTTACTTTCCAAGCTGCTTATGATCTGTTTTTCAGTTTGAAGGACAAGGAAGAGAGGGAAAGTTTGGCAAATGAGTTTAATACTGCTGTAAAGGGAATTTGGTCTGTTCCTGTGGATTTGCCCGGAACTTCCTTTAGGAAGGCCTTCCAAGCCCGTTGTAGAGTGACCAAGAGGTTACCTTTGCTTTTGGAAGCTAGGAGAAGGGATATGGAGCAGGGCAAGGCCTCCCTTGACTAAGAGTTGATGTCATGCTTGATAACCATGAGAGATGAAAAAAGTGAACCCCTAACTCTGGATGAGATCTTAGATATTGTCATAGTTGTCATGATACAACTTATAATCTTCTAACTCATCTTGTAAGAGGGTTATCTTTGAATCTACATATTTATCAGAGTATTCTTGAAGGTATTTTTTTTCTTATATGCAATTTATTGAGAATTGGTTTTGCTTTCTAGTGTGTTTTTTTTATTGCATATTATAGATATTGTCATAGTTGTTATGGTAGCTAGTCATGATACAACTAATAATCTTCTAACTTATCTTTCGATACATACTAGAAATCACTTATAGAAGACCAAGAGTCACTACTTAGAAATATATTTCTGTTTAGAAACCACCTCCACATTAGAAACCAGCTATAGAAGACCAAAAGTTGCAACTTAGAATTTCACTTTATATGTCCCTATGAGGAATTGAACTTGGTTCTCCAAAATGAAAACCCAATATTTTAATCAGTTAAGAACAACCTAGTGGACATTCCAATGTGTTTTAGCTCATGATTTCAATTGTATAGTTCTTTCGTGGTTCCATCTAATTGTAAAGTTTTCATGTTATTGTACATCAGAGCAAACGACGATTGTAGAAGGGAAAGAGCACATTTAACCTCTTACATCAGAAGATTTATGCAAAATGAAGCATTCATGGAAGCTGGCTCAAGAAACATTACGTTTGTTCCCTCCTATATTTGGTAGTTTCAGAAAAGCAATTGAAGATGTTGAATATCAAGGTTATGTGATTCCTAAAGGCTGGTAGGTATGTTATTTCTTGCTAGGAAGTAAATTTGAAATAAAATTAAATACGGGTAACATATAAGATATGGGTTCTTTGAAATGTTGTAATTTGTATGTTATTTATCGAAATTGCTACAATTTGAAGATTTGATTTGTATATGTAGCTTTTATTGAGCAGTTGTTTAGGGAAACTAGCTCTACACATTGGAATGAGGAGATTTCTAAGGAACCTATAAGTTTGATCCATTTTATTTTGACACTCAAGTTTTATTTTTACACCATTTTGGGGAGGTCCCCAAATTTGACTTGGTTTTGAGAGGGAAAGATGGTGTATAGTTATGTCAAGTAAAATTGAAGATGACTGGTTACTATATGAGACTAGCTCACATAATTATTTTTAAGAGATTCTTAATTATATTGTTGACAATAAATGTATTAATTTTACTTACAAAGTTAAGAGTTAAATGTTACTAGGCCTCCAAATTCTTTTTGGCACTTCTATAAATTCTATGTTGAATCATGAATCATTTTATATAACACTTAAGGAAACATTTATTAATTCAACTAAATTATTAAAAAATTACAAAATTAACTCATGTAGACACTCCAATATTCACCATCTAAACATGCATATGTATCATAAAACTTTTGATCAAGCACATGAGTCTTGTGGACTTAAAACATCTCTTATATTCACTAATCAATGTGATGCATATCTCTAATTAGAAAGCACATGAATCTTGTGGACTTCAAACATTTCTTATATTCAATAAACAATGTGATGCATGTCTCCAAGCAGAAAGGATACCTGAAATAATCTTATGATAGAAATAGTCATGCTACAAATACATCATGTCACATTATTTAATTGATAGAATAGAAAATCTTACGATTTTTATTCTTTTAGAGAATCTTCAAGTCAAAAACGAAAATATCTAATCACTTAAATTGATATCTAAATAAAGAAATGTGAATTATTACTAATTTTACATAAATATTCATAAAATTAAATATGTTTAAAACTGTATATATTATTTATAATAAATTAAATTACTGTCACAACCCATTTTCATATTAATATCTCAAGTGATTATTTGAATTGTAAATGTAAGTTTTCATCACCAATTAAACAACACAAGTACCATGTAAAAGGTATGATAGAAAATTATCATTATAATTTAAATTATAAAAATATCACTTTTACTATTTTTTTTTTCCTCTACAAATCCTAAAACCACCAGCCATGTGAAATATTAAGATTTTAGCCACTGGTGAGTAATTAAAATTGTACCAAACAAGTAAACAAGAAGATGACTTTTATATAAAAGAAAAAGACTCAACCGTTCTTGTGAGAGGTGTGTCTCTAAGGTATTGGTGAATTGAATGTCTCCAAATAAAGAGATTATTAACTTAGATTAGACAATTCTCCATGAAACGAATAATAGTTTCATAATACCACCTTAAAGGAAGGGATTATAAGCTAAAATTAAATCCCATTCTAGAACCTGAGAGGTTATGTTTAATAATCTACTTTGAATTGGCAATGGGAGTTTGAGAAGATCCCGATGGCTGGGCTATATTAGGAGAGAGCAGAGCATTTTAAAATACCCAATTCTCTCTTCCGAGGAAAACAAAGGAAATTGTCGTTAAGAGTTCTTAGGATTTTGTGCAAGTGACTGTTTAAACTCCAGGGTAGCTTTTTCAATCTGTAAGTATAGCTGTAGAATCCAAGATCTTGAAATTCAATTCATTCATTCATTCCCACACAGTCCATTAGCGAGTTCAATTCCTTTTCACTCTGCCATGGACTTCAATTTTGAGGATACAATAAGTAAAGCTTCCATTGATCTCCAGAAACCCTCAAGCACTCTGTTTCTCATATTATCCTCTGTTTTTGCTTCAATCCTGTATTTGCTGATCATAGCCGAGCATGGGAGGTCTTCCAAAAACCTTCCTCCTGGAAGTCTGGGGTGGCCTGTGATAGGTGAAACAATTCAGTTTCTGAAAGCATACAGATCCCACAAATCTAAAAATGGATACAAGAAAGGGTTGCCAAATATGGGCCTGTTTTCAAAACATCCCTAATGGGGTGCCCAACAGTGATCCTCACTGGCCAGGTAGGCAACCGGTTTCTGTTCCACAATGATGGGCACAGCATAATGAATAAGCAGCCCAAAAACATTACAAGGATTCTTGGTAAAAGAGGCATTGGTGAACTTGCTGGTGAAGAGCACAAGAAGATAAGAGGTGCCATCATGAAGTTCATTAAGCCTGAGGCATTGAAGAGATTTGTGGGCAGAATGGAGTCTGTTGTTGTGCAGCGTTTTGCAGATTGTTGGGACGGAAAGGACAGTGTTACAGTGAATCCATTGATGAAGCAGCTTACTTTCCAAGTTGCTTGTGATCTGTTTTTCACTTTGAGGGACAAGGAAGAGAGGGAAAGTTTGGCCAATGAGTTTAATACTGCTGTTAAGGGAATTTGGTCTGTTCCTGTGGATTTGCCAGGAACTGCCTTTAGGAAGGCCTTCCAAGCCCGTTGTAGAGTGACCAAGAGGTTATCTGTGCTTTTGGAAGCTAGGAGAAGGGATATAGAGCAGGGCAAGGTTTCCCCTGACCAAGACTTGATGTCATGTTTGATCACCATGAGAGATGAAAATGGTGAACCTCTCACTGAGGATGAGATCTTAGATATTGTCATAGTTGTCATGATAGCTGGTCATGATACAACTTATAATCTTCTAACTCATCTTGTGAGAGGGTTGTGTTTGAACCCACCTATTTACGAGAGTATTCTCGAAGGTATTTTCTTTTTGATGTGCATTTTATTTGGATTTTGCTTGTTTATTAATGTTATTCAACAGTTTCTAGATCTGATTGTATTATACAATTTTTCATCAATGTTCAGATTATATTCTACGATCCATCATCAGGATGAGTGAGTTAGAAAATAGAAAATCATTGGAAATATAGATTTTTTCATCAAGAATTCGAATCATACAATTTTCTAATTTAACCTCACTCATTCCGATGATGGACAATGAAGAATGATCTGAAACTTTGATGAAAAAAATTGATAACACAGTCAAAACCAGAAACCATCAAATAATTTATCATGGACTGTGGAATCTTCATGCTTTCTAATGTGGTTTCTTTTGAATTACACATCTATTACAAATATCTTGCTCATTCAAGTATTAGCATGAGACCAATACAAGCTCTTTACAGGCAAACACAATATAAATCACTTATGGAAGACCAAAAGTCGCTATTTAGAAATCAACTTTTATTTACTAACCACCTCCATATTAGAAGCCAGGCATGGAAGACCAAGAGTCACAACGTAGAGTTCCACTTTAGATGTTCCTATGGTGAATTGAACTTCAGTGTCCACATTGAAAACCCAATATTTTAACTATTTAAGATCAACCTCCTATCCATTCGTTCATGAAATCAATTATATAGATCTTTCATGGTTTCTTCTAACTGTGAAATTTTCATGTTATTGTACATTAGAGCAAGCTGCGATCTTAGAAGGGAAAGGGCCGAATGAACCTCTTACATGGGAAGATTTACGGAAAATGAAGTATTCATGGAAGGTGGCTCAAGAAACATTACGTTTGTTCCCACCTATATTTGGTAGTTTCAGAAAAGCAATTGAAGATGTTGAATATCAAGGTTATGTGATTCCCAAAGGTTGGCAGGTACGATGTTTCTTATTAGAAAGTAAAATTAAAATACAATGATATATATGTAAATATAAGTAATGGGTTCTTTTAAGTTATAGTTTGTATGTGTTATTTATTAAAATTGCCACAATTTGTTTTTATTGAGCAGTTGTTTTGGGAGACTAGTTCTACACATTGGAATGAGGAAAGTTTCAAGGAACCTCATAAATTTGATCCATCTCATTTTGACACTCAAGTTTCACGTTATGTGTTTACACCCTTTGGAGGAGGTCTGCGAATTTGTCCCGGTTTTGATTTTGCAAGGATAGAGACAATGATATTTTTGCATCATTTAATAACTAAATGGAAGTGGTCAATGAAGGATCCACTTGAAAAAATTATGTGCGACCCTTCTCCTACTCCTATCATGGGATTGCCGATAAATCTTCAGGCCAAGGGAAAATGATTAATGCATTATACTTTTTTGGAAGCAATTAGATGTCGAAATATATTTTGTGAAGACTAGGAGGATGACCAGATTTCCTTCCTAGACAAAGATGATGGCATGTAGCTTTGAATAATAGCTTGTGGTTTTTGAGAGGGAAAGATGATGTGTATTTAAGTAAAATTGAATATGAATAATTATTAGATGAGACTAGCTCATATAATTACTTTGAAGACGGTCTTAATTATATTGTTGACATTAAATGTAATGATTTTACTTACTGAGTCAAGAGTTAAATGTTATCAGGCCTCAAAATTCTTTTTGGCATTTCTACAAATTCTATGTTGAATCATGAATCATTTTATATAAAACTTATGAAAACATTTATTAATTCAGCTATATTTGAAGAGAAACATTACAAAATTAACATATCTATGACATTCCAATATTCACCATCTAAACATGAATATGTATCATTAAACTTTAGATAAGCACATGAGTCTTTTCAACGTCAAACCTTATATTTAATAAACAATGTGATGCATGTCTCTAATTAGAAAGGATACCCGAAATCATCTTATGATAGAAATAGAAATACTACAAATGTATCATATCACGTTAGTTAATTGATAAGGTCTTATGATAGACAATATAAATTTGACCATGTGTTAATAGTGAACATGTAAGTATAAACAAGAACTTTGGAATTCAAACTATTTGGTAAAAGCTCATTTTGTCTCTAGAAGAACCGTAGTTAATCTGAACCGTTGGGGATCTTATTGACAATAGAATAAGCACCCCTTTCTTAATCTGAATTATTTTTATACTATTTACTCAATTTTGACGATAATAATCCATTTTAACTATCTCCTCAACAATTTTAAAACATAATATAAGAGAACCATTCCTTTGACATTAAATAATTCAACAATTAATTATTTCATTTTATTGACAACACAATACTCCATAAATTCAACAATCAACTATTTTAAGATAAGATAATGATTTTCAGCGACCGGAAATATATTATTTGGCAGCGATCAGGTCAAGGAAGATTGAGTCGTTCCATGCGACCAAGTTTTCTGTGAGCAGTAATCTCTGTCACCTTCAACGTTTTTCCACCAAGAAACGATATCATATTATACCAGAAAGAAAGGAGAGATATTACTAGCGTTTGTACGAATAGGAGGTGCAAGAGTTAAGTCCAAAAGTAGAAAAGGAGATTATATAATAAAGAGTATATAATGTTATGTGTCTAGAAGATATTAATTTAATTTATAATATTTTATGGATAAAATATAATTTTTTGCTTATATAATTTAAAATATAATATTGAATTTAGGTTGATGATCTTTTTTCAAGTTATTACATCTTTCTTTATATTTTTTCTTTATGTTTGTCCTCTTCTAATTGTAATGAAGATGCATTAGTTATCTTATTTTATATTTATATTTTAATGGTGTATATATTTGAGAGTGACATTAGATCAATACCAAAAGCTAAATAAAATAAGATTTGATCTTTAAATAAGTATGACCCAATTTTGCACCAACTCTCTTTAATTTGTAAAAATAAGTAGCCTAAATTGATGTAAATGAGAATATTCTCTATATATATTTTAAACACTCACAAATATAGATTTAGCTCAAAAATGGGTTGCATGATTATAGCACAGAGGAAGGGAAGTGGTTTCGTGTTCAAATCCCACACACATCATAGAAAGGGACATGCACGATTTCACAGTTTGGACTATAGTGATGTATGCTCCATTCCTAACACTAATAAATGGAGTTTGTTAATATTTTAAAAAATGATATGGAGATACTTGAGGCTTAAAAGTGATAGTTTAAAAATCCTAATAATTTGTCATATAAGCTTATATTGAATCAACTACTATATCAAATTTGTACAACAATATCAAATGATTTTTAATTTATTCACATTCATTTAACATCATAAATTAAGAAGGTTGAAGACATAAATATCAATCCATTATATGACTAGGACTTATAATTACAAAGAATTATTTTGATCTAAATAATTATTTTAATGCTATCAGATTTCCACTGTCCATGCTAAAATTTATTTGCTTATCTTCTTCATTAGATTGTGTGTGAACTTTTTTTGTATGTGAAATTCACACACAATCTAATCCAAAAAATAAGCAAAAAAATAATTATTTTAGTCTAAATTTTGTATAATTTCAACTACATTAATAAAAATTAGACAATAAATCAAACATGTAATATAAAAACATATTACGTATCAATATGAATATATTATTATATTTGAAACATTTCATCAAATAAAATATAAAATTAAATAAAAGATGACATAAAAATAAAACCATTACAAATACACTTATTCAAATAAAACCAAAACACAATGATTTCAAGCAAGTGCTAAAATAATACAAACTTTTCAAGTGCAAAACTTGTATTGGTAATCTATCCATGTAAATTATGTTTTACTCAACTCTTATAACTAAATAAATATAACATTTTCATGCTTATAAAACCCATTGAGTTGCACTATTTTTTTCTATAATTAATGTAGTCACGCTCACAAAGATCTTGATGCAAACAATCAGAAAATGATGTTCCATGGACTACCAATCAATATAGTATACCCATCTTCCAAATAAATATCCCATTTTGTTATAAGGAGATAGTGCTCAAGACAAAGGGGCAACAACACTTAGAAAATAATTAGGATCCCAAACTATTTCTGACAATTTTTATAAGTCATCGACACAATGGATTAGATATAAATGTGTCTAGACTTGACATTTCCTCCATTAGTGATGTTCTTCTTGGCACTGTCATTGTCTCTTTTGACATCGATGAAGATGTGTGGATGGCTCTACCATTTCATATTTACTAAGAATATGTAGGAGAAAGTGGTTCTAGTCACTGGTTCATCTTCTGGAATTGGAGGAGTGGGTGTTTTGAAGAAATCCCACTATGAAATGTTCAATTGTTTTGTAAAATCTAAGATGCATTGAATTTATGCTATGTTTGATGGTGGTAAATGACTTATCAATGTGTCAAGAAAGGAGCAAAATTGGTAGGTCACCAGAAAAGAAGACCATCTTAAGGTAGCTACATGAATTGAGAGGAAGCGTATATGTTTCATGGAGTCTTTGAAGAAGCCCTTTGAGGAAGAAGCCCTTCGAGGAATCCTTCTATGGGAGCTATTATTATGAATTTAACTTGGAAAAGTGATTATTTTTTAAAAGCTAATCATTATAAAAAGATAAAAAACTTAAATATAAAAATGATTGATAAGGAAAAATTTCCTTTCAAATTTTTATGGAAGATTCAAGCATATATATAATAAATACGATTTTTTTTTTGTCAATCTTTCAAATAAGCTTTCAAGATTTAGATTTCAATAGAAAATAAGCTTTCAAAAGATAATTAAAACTATATATTCTCCAGTAAAAAAAAATCAATCTAGATTGACAATACCTCTTTCACTTATATAATAATAATAATAATTTAACCAACCAAATAAATATACTCTAAAATCAAATAGAAAGAAGCTAAGATATCCACTCTTAGGTTCAAATTTATTAAAAATATGAAGTAGTTTTAATGGCTGAAGGCAATTTTTAGAAACCAATTAAAGCTTTTCTTCCTCTTCCTTTAAATTGTGGAGCTCTCTAATGGTGAAACAAGCCTAACTTGACTATAATTGAGTAAATTTTTTTGTTTGTATTGAGATGTGTTTGAAAAAATAGAATCTTTGAAGTTATTGGTGGCCTTAAATTTTTTGTTGAAGCTAGAGTTGTTAAATAGAAATTTTGGATCCTCATTAGAAATGACAAAAAGGTATTCGTAGGAAAGCTATACTAGGTTTAGTTTCTGAGACAAAAACAATATTCCTAAAGATAACTTACCTAAGATAAGCATAAACAACGAGAATTTAAAAAAATAAAATAGGAAAGCTCATTCATGTAAAGGCTCATGTGCTAGAGATTAGAAAAAACACATTTTCCTTTTTTGGGAAATAACTCGTTCACTAGGGTAGACTCTAGTTCACTACAATTGATTGGATGTTCATTGGGGTGATTTGATGACTAAAGCAACAAACACATGTATTGTGGCTAAAAACAGGAAAAAATTTCTTAGAAAGAGCCTACACACATTTTTAAATTGACTTTGATTGGCTACTATACAACATTTGAGATTGTAAAAGGTTAACAAGATATTTTTGTCACACTTAAGTTGAATCATAACTTATATTAAGTTCATGTGAGGTAGGTTTATGTGTTGGATTAATGGATAATTATCAAATTGTCATGCATGTCTCATTCTTAGGCACTTATAGACTTGTTCTCAAAGAAGTCAACCAAAGATGCAAAAAAGGAATCTATAAAGCACAACAAGTAGTAAAATATTTGTTTGGAAAATAATCTTAAAAATATTACTCTCAACAAAAAAATAAGCAATGGACAATATGGTGGTTCATAAATAGAAACTTCACCATGAGTTAATAGTGAACATGTAAATAAACAAGAACTTCAGAGTTTGAACTCATTGGTGATGACTCATTTTTCTCTAGCTAAAATTGTTGGCAATATTATTGACAATTGGATAAACACCACTTAATCAATCTTGACCTTGTTTACACTATTTACTCAATTTTGACCCAGTAATATATTTTAACCATATCCTTTAAAACATAGTATATAAGAATTACTCTTAAACATCAAATATTTTAACAATAAAAAAATTGTTTTTGCCAATAAAAATAAGATAGTTATTTTCTACTTTTATGTATAAAGAATATCAAAATATTATAAAATATGTAAACTATGTGCTATTTAAATAAAAGAGTGTAGTAACAAGCAAAGCATACAAGTGGGTTTGAATTAACATAATAAAAAATTATTTTTATAAATATAACAAAATACAACTAAAGTTTTATGTCATCCAAGCTTAAAGTCAAATCATATCCTCATTGTCAAGATGAATAAATTTTTAAAATTAAATTATCATATCTTAAAACAATAAAATACATATAAAAAATATAGATATTTTAAATACATCTATTTTAAAATAATGAAGATATCAATCATAGAATATTGTATTTTTGATGACGCAATTACAACATAACATTCCTTACTTTATTGAAGATGTAATATACTTAAATTAAATACTTTAAGAGATTTGTTTTTTTGATTTGGGAGTCATTACTTGATTTAGATTTAATGTAACATATACGAAAAGAGTTCAACTTATGAATATAGAATATGCAACTCAAGTTATGTGTCTTCAAGCCTAAAACCAAATCCTATTTTTATTACTAAAATGAATCAATTTTAAAAATAAAGTTATCATAACTAAAATAAATATAATTAATATAGATATTTTAATCTATTTAAAAATATTCAAGATTTCAATCTTGAATTATTTTATTTCTAGTTGACAATACAATACAATGACAACATTAGTATGCCATACTTCAATTTACAATTAAAGAACTTAATCTCTCCAATCATAGACATTTCAAACCCTTTTATGATTTCATCAACAAATGCCTTATATAAGGTGTTATTACCTCCAAAAATAATATCATCAACAAAAATTTCAGGAATCAAAACCTTGTTGTCACTGTCACACTTCAAGTAAACATTACTGTTATCACTTGTTGTTTGAAATCCTATTTTGATTAGATAAGAGTGCAACCTCTCATACCATGCTTAGGGTGCTTGCTTCAAACCATAAAGAGCTTTATGTAACTTATATAACTTGTTCTTATTTATGCTCTCAATGAATCCTTCAGGCTGTTCAATGTAATCTTCTTCTAGTATCCCATTCAGAAATGCAGACTTGACATCCATTTGATAAACTTTGAATCCTTTGTAATCCTCATAAGCTAGAAGTATTCTAACTCCTTCCAATCTAGAAACATGTGCAAAGGTCTCACCATAATCTATGCCTTCTTCTTATTCATAACCTTTGCAAACCAATTTAGCTTTATTACTGATAACTTCACCATTCTCATTCAACTTGTTTCTGAAAATCCATTTAGTACCAATAACATTTTTATCCTTTGGCCTAGGTACTAAAGTCCATGTACTATTCTTTTCTATCTAATCAAACTCTTCTTTCATTTCTTTCATCCAATCTTCATCATCTAGTGCATCTTTAACTTTCTTTGGCTCAAATGAAGATATCAAACATGTATTGTCTCGGTGCTTCATCCACATTATTTGGTTGTAGAGCAATCTGTTCAGCTTCCTCCTTGGTAGGTGCTCTCGGTAAGGTGTTAGGAACATCATATTGTACATATACAAACTTATCATAGTCTTGAGGTTCATTTTTTATTTCTTCATCATTCTTTTTTGCAAACTCATAAATTCTCACATTTGCACTTTCCACCATTTTGTTAGAAACTTTATTCAAACACTTATATGTTTTAATCCTTGTAGAATATCCTAAGAATATTCCTTTATCCCCTTTAGAATCAAACTTTCCTTCTCTAGAATCTTTCAATATATAACATCTGCTTCCAAAAACTTTGAAATAACTCACATAAGGTTTGTGATCATACCAAATTTCATAAGGTGTTCAGTTGGTACATTTTTTCATTTGTACCTAGTTCAATGTGTAAATAGTTGTACTGACTGCTTCTCTCTAGAAGTTTTGTGAAATACCTTTCTCAATCATCAGTGTCCTAGCACAATCAACAATGGATCTATTTCTTTTCTCAGCAATACCATTCTGTTGTGGTGTCCTCAGTGTTGATATCTGTCTCTTAATTCCATTTTCATTACAAAACATTGTAAACTCATTAGATGTAAACTCACCTCCTCTATCAGATCTCGAACATTTCAATTGTCTTCAATTTTCTTTCTCAACACAGGCCTTATACCACTTAAACATTTGAAATGCATCAGATTTTTCTTTTAAAAACATTACAGACATCATTCTAGAATGATCATCCACAAATAGAATAAAATATCTATCTCCATATTGTTGGAATTATATTGAGATAATTTGTACTGAGAGGGGAGGGGTGAATCAGTACCTCTAAAACTTTTCTTGGTTAGCCCATTAACCCTTAGTCATCAGTTTGTAAATTAACTTATCTATCTGTTCATCTTTCTTTATGCATATGAAATCATATCATACATTCTTTTTGATATGTAACAATAATAGAAACATTCATGAAATTAGATAACACATGACACAAGATATGATATTGCA
>MU223818.1:5956879-5970963 GCA_018584345.1 Thuja plicata | reverse complement strand
GGCAGCTGATTTACCAGGTTTGTCTTTTCGTGGCTTAACCATATTTGATTCATCCTTTTTTCTCCCCATCTATTCTTCTTTGATGGTAGGCCAATCAAAAGGTAACAGCTTCCACTTCACCTGGCATTCATGGCAACTCTGGCCTCAGACACGTATTTAGCCATGTCTCTTTTCTGTTTTGCAGAATGTCGTGCTCTGTTTTCTGTTTCTTCATTTCTAGAAAGATCCTTGCGAGTGAGCGACGCACTCCTGCTATTCACTTGGTTGCATACTTGCCATCCATCCTTGCTCTACTTTTCACCTTTGGCGAGTGAGCGATGACCAAATTCTGAACCTCTTTTCATGTATGTCGCACCCTCGTGCTACTTTTATGTTTTGCTTTTTGGTTCACGCAAGTGAGCGATGCTTCATTCACTGACAGCTCATCACACACCCGCGAGCTCAACTTTTCATTTTACCTGAGTCTGGGTGACTGAGCGACAATGCCTTTTATCCTTCAGCTATTCCCTAATCGCACACTCGCTGACTTGAAAATTTCACTTTTGGATCTGAGCGGGTGAGCGACAATTCATTCCTTTACTGACTACTTTGTCTAATCGCAGACTCGCAAACTCAGAAATTTCACTTCATACCAGACTGCGAGTGCGCGACTGCTTCATTTTTCCCTTAGTTGCTCGGTCGCAAGCTCTTTTCTTTCCACTTCTGTTGATCGGCGACTGAGCGATGCTTTTCATCTTCTAACTCGTCGCATACTCGTGAGCTGAACAATCTTACTCTGTTTTTTATGGCGAGTGTGCGACTGTCTCTTTTTTCTAACTTTTCGCACCCTCGCGAGCTGTTTTTCTTTTACCTTTATTGACTGGCGAGTGAGCGACGCTTTCCCTTTTTTACCTCATCGCATACCCGCGAGCTAACATTTCATATTCTGTCATTGTCAGCGAGTGCGCGACTATCTCTTTTCTTTCCTTGTCGCATACCCGCGAGCTCTGTTCCTTCCATCTCTTTTGATCGGTGACTGAGTGGTGCTTTTTATTTTCTGGCTTGTCGCATACTCGCGAGCTGAGTTTTGGTCACCTCAAAGCATCAGCGAGTGAGCGATGCATTGAATAATCCTTTAGTCGCTCGGTCGTAGACTATTATGCATCTTGAAAAACACTTGCGCGACTGAGCGATGAATATTGCATATTAGTTTTTCATGCTTTCATCGCACACTCGCATTGCAAAACACAACAGAGTTAGAACCTACGCGAGTGAGCGATCCAATAGGACATGACTTCGTCACACAGTCGCAGACCTTTTAACATTGACACAAAACTTAACACGGGTGCGCGACTACTTTATTTTTGACATGACTCGCTCAGTCCAAAGCGTGATGACAGACAGTATGACTTTATCGCGACTGCACGATTTACCTCTTTTCAACTCGTCGCGGACTCGCCAACCTACAACTTGACCTCCACAAAACATCGCGACTGCGCGATTTACCTCTCAAAATAGCTCGTCGCCCACTCGCAGACAGATCACAAATAAACATATGGAGATCGTGATTGTGCGATTCTCCTTCTCAGACAGCTCGTCGCGCAGTCGCATGACTTAAAGACTCTTTTCAAAGACCGACACGACAGAGCGACTAAACATAAAACATGACTTAAAAAAGGTTTTTGACTATTTTTTGAGCGGAAAAGCATGGAATTTGAAATCAAATAAGCCTGGGAAAAGCTAAGAACCAAGAATTTCAATTTTTTAGAAGGCAGTGCTAACAGGGACTACTTCTTGAATATAGGTGAAGTCAGTATCCACCATAAAACAAATGTCATCTTTGTATTCCTCAATTAGACTTTCAGGAATTCTACTCCTTTCTTGTAGCATATCCTTAATTGCCTTAAAGTACTCATGCATAACATTGTCAAAATTTGTGCCTAGTGTTTCAATGTATTCATTAATCTGCATGGTAATGGGTCTGCTGGTGTCCCATGTTACTTTTCCAATTGAAGGAAAGTACTCTTCAAAGTAGAAGAATATACATAATAAGAGGGAACCAAACTTACATGTGTTTTTCCGTGAAGACCTTATGGTCCACACAGATCAGTATGAACTAAATCCAAAATTCCTTGTGTTACATAAGTTTTGCTTGAAAAATTAGATTTAGTCATCTTACCCATTTGACATTCTCTACACATAGTATTCTCTAGTTTCTCTAATCTCGGTAATCCTCTTACTCTATTATTTTACTCACTTTGATCAAGTTATCAAAATTAACATGACAAAGCCTTTTTTTCGATAGCCAGGCATCCTCAATTTTAGCATACAAGAAACTCTTCATAGAAGTATCAAGATAAAATAAACTACCTTTAAATTGTTCTCTAGTAGCAATCAAATTTTCACTCTTCCATATTAAAATTCCATTCGGTGACTTTTTTATTTAACTGTGCAACACTCAACAAATTATAATTTAGTCCTTCAACCTAATAAACATCATCACATCTTGTGTTATTCAGTAGAATTATAGAACATTTTCTTTTCACATTGTATGGAGCATCATTACCAAATCTAACATATCCTCCATCATTCTTTTCCAAGGAAATAAAAATAAGTGTGTCACCAGTCATGTGATGTGAAAAACCACTATCTATAATCCATGTTTCATTTTTACTTGCACGATATTAGAGCTCTTGGTTCTTCTTCATCAGAATTGTCTTTAATAGAAACATAAACAACTTGTTTTCCATCACTATCATCTAAATAATCATCACTTAGATAATCATTAGCAATATGACAAGATTTCTTACCTTTGGTTTTGTAGTCTCTAAATCTCCTGAATCTATTTTCTCTTTTGTCCTTATCTTTGTTATACTTATTCTCCTCATTATCATTCTTAGGGCAGTTAGATGCAAAATGACCAATCTTGTTATAGTTAAAACATTTCAAGGGTAACTTACCTCGGTATTTTCCTTTTCTTATTTGTAGCCTTCTAGCCAACAAAGCTTCAAACTCTCTCTCTCGTTCTCTTCATCTGCAACATATAATTCTTCCAAACCACTATGACAACTATATAATCTCTCACTAGCACTGCTCAAATATCCATCACTAGGTCTAGAATCCTTAGATATTCCTATCTTCGAAGATGACTTAAATGCGGACTCAATCTTAGATGTAGTAGGTAAACTATTATTAAAATCATTAATCTCAAATGCATCCAGCTTACCAATAGTAGCATCAAGAGAAACATTCATCTGAGGAATGGATCTCAACTCTTGTATATAAGATACTCAAATAGCATAACTCGGTAGCAAGGTTCTCAAAATTTTGATTGTAATATGTTCCTTTGTTATGGCTTCACTAGATCCTCTAATAGAATTTATAATCTCCTTAAGTCTAGTGTTGTACTGTATTATGTTTTCTCCATCTTTCATTCTCATCGAATCAAATCTGCCTCTCAGACTTTTTGCTTTTGCTTTCTAAACATCCTAAGCTCCACCATAGGTCAAAATAAGTTTATCCCACATTTTTTTGAAGTAGTACATCCATCAAGTTCATCATATTCCTGGTCGGTAAGTGTAGAAGCTATGTCAATCATAAATTGTGTGTTCTTTCTTTTGTCTTTGCTCAATGATTATTAAAGACAGGACTAAGAACTTCATTTCATTAAAATTATCAATGAAGTTCTTCTAAAGCAACTTTTAGCTTGAGATAAAATCATCAAGCATTTTCAATTTGGTTCTCATAAGGTTGAAAACTATTTACGATATTTAGTAGTATAGGCTAGCATGATGTTTATTTTTGAGTATTGAGAAGAGAAAAGAAATATTGAGGTCATTCTTAGGTCTTCAGTAGTACCAGGTAGTAATGAGAATTAAGTAGATATTAGTTTTAGATTTTTTCCTAGGGAATGATGGAGGGCTCTGCAGGAGATTCCCTAAAATGGAGGATATTTTACATTGAGCTTTCCAACTATGGTACAACCAAATTGTTGTCATTTTCTACACAGAGGGAGAAGCTTCTCTCTAGTATTTTAAAAAATAGGAAAACTTGATTTTTTACAATCTAGAATCTGCTCCATCTTTTGACACCTCTCTACAATAAGACTCCCTAAAAGGAAAGGGGAAAGTAAATGTAGAAATTAAAAGAATTGAAAGCCACAAAGACTTAAAATGTTTTCTTTGAAGCCAAAAAGATACCACTACCAACTAACCACTTAGACTATGCATGCAGGTTTGGGACAGTGCCTCTAAAATTGCCATTGCAAAAATAGCAAATCAATGAGCACAAAAGTTCATATAGAAAAGAATTAAGCTGCTACCATAACTTCCAATTTTTTGGAAAAAAATATATAGGAGGAATGGATATCAAGCTACACACCTCTTCAAGAATTCAAGCTTTCAATTGATTGTCACACATATCCACCTCTTCCAAAGATTTTAGTTTCCAAAAAGATGGCTCTAAATGGTCTTCGACTTGGTTTATGGATGAATATAGAAAAAATAACTACTCAATTTAAATCCATTATGGAAAGAATAGACTATAACATAAACCTCAACTGAAACAAGAGAAAAGATGAGAGAACCAGACTAGTTGATGGGAATAAACATAAATTAGAGTACAAAATGAGAGAAGGAGACAAGTTCATGGGGATAAGATCATCACCTCAAATTTTTCCAAGAACATAAAACTCAAACTCAGAAGAACTTGTATGTAATTTTGTTGAGGAAATGATATATACAATGGATGACTATATACTAATGATGAATGTTCCATTTGTACGATGTTATTAAATTACAAAATCTAATTTTTTACCATTCATACATTATGCTTTGATCTCTACTAATGTCGACAAGGCCTGCTTAGATCGGCTTCTAACCTACAATTCCAACTTGCTATATGGAGAAACCCTATTTTGTTAATAAATAATTGCTAACTCTTAACCTTAATTCATTGAATAGAGACTTTTTTGGGAACAATACATTAAATGTGCATAACAAACCATGGCTAGGAAGAAGACAAATCCTTTATAATCAACTATTAATAGTAGCACTAATGGAATTGAAATAAATTGTTTTATTCAATGAATAAATTGTTCATTCATTGAATATAGACTTTTTTTTAGGAACAATACATTAAATGTGTAGGGGGAGAGGAAAAGATCTTTTATAATCAGATGTTAATAATAGTACTGATGGAACTAAAATAAATTGTGCAAATTGTCTGAAATAAAATCATTTCATTTTTTGACAATTTGAACAATTATTACCACTATTTGTCTGACAATTTGGACAATTATTACCACTATTTGTAACTGTACATAATAAATTCATCTAGCCTCTTTTAGATTTTCTCTGACTCTTCAAGATTGAGCATTAACAACTTCAAAAATCATCCTGTCTTGTGATGTCAGGTCATATCAAAAAGCTCTTTTGATTGTAGAAAAAATATTTTATTATTATTTAAAATGAAATTCTTTTTCTTGCACTCACTGTTTAGAGTAAGAAGCCAATAGGGAAAAAGAAAAAAAAAGTTTCTCAAATTATTAAGAAATTTAAAAAATGTCAATTATAGACTTCTTTTTCAAAATTTTAAATTCAATGTTGCTTTTGATTAAACTAATAGCAAAAAAAGAAATGGATAAATACGTAAGTATTCCTACTTGACAGTGACTAATATATATATATATATATATATATATATATATATATATATATATATATTCCCATTTGAAAACCAAAGTAGATAACTTACAATATAAATAAATAAATATAAATATTCTCATTCAAAAATCAAAGTAGATAACTGTCATGACCGGATAGGTTCGACACCAAATTTTGGATTTTTCGCACTGCCAAGGAAGTCTTTACGAGTCACTCCAACCTTGCTAAAGGAGCATGAGTTTAGTTCAGGCTGTTTACCGTAACCTCAATCCAAACAAAAGATATTAAGGATTAGAGATATGGATGCCATATTTTCTCGCCTTCCCTTTCTGATAATCATTCTCTCTTTATTTGTAGGTCAAATTTACAAATTATCTGTTCAAGCTTCCCTCATTCGATATTTTCATATGGTTTTCAATTTAAATTGATTAATTTGCAAGGAGAGGTGGTGCGGAAGAAGCGCAGGCACTGTTTGTGGTCGGAGACTCCTATGCAGACATAGGAAATCACGATCCATACAATCAAACTATAAACCGGCCATGGAGAAGACCATACGATTTGATCTGGCTTGGATATGTTGGGATTGTGAAGTCCAACGGTCACTTGACCATTCACCTTCCACACTCTTCACTTGATCGCTGAATACATTTGTATAAATGGTTGTGTATATGCCATGGATAGTATTGGATTGGTTAAACATTAATAAGAGTTTTCCCTACTTTGAAAGTGGATGTAGGCAAATTTTTCGAACCACTATAATTCGATGTGTTATGTTTTGTGTCTTTATTTTCATTGTTGTATTAAATATGTTCATGTTTTTATATTTGTTCATTCATAACTTACAATTGGTATCAGAGCTTGGTTAATTCCAAGGAGCAGATATGGAAGATGGCGAGGTTTTAATTTTAACAACAAAAAAAGTTGCAGCAAAAAATTGGGTGCTCGATACAGGAGCGTCATTTCACACTACTTCACATAAGGAGTTTTTCAAGACTTTTCAAAGCGGTAACTTTGGTAAGGTATCTCTTGTAGATGATAAATCTCTTCAGATTGTTGGGAAAGGAGATGTTTTGTTGAAACTAACAAATGGAAATAAGTGGCTGCTATGGGATGTACGGTATGTTCCTCAGCTCAAAAATAATTCAATTTTAGTTGGGCAGTTGTTTTCTCAAGGACGTAATGTCAGGTTGGAATCCAGTAAATGGAAGGTGACAAAAGGATCCTTAGTGATTGCAAAAGGCAACAAATCAGGTACTTTATATCTGGTAGAGAGTCACAATGAAGTGGGAGCTATTCATAGCAATGGCGCAAATCTTCAGCATAATATTTCTCAAAATCCTCAACAAGAAAAAGTAAAAGAGGAGCAATTGAAACACAAGGTAAGAAATTGGGAAATAGAAATCAGAAATTATGATTTTAAGAAATTAAAGGGAGTAGTGTCTCATAAGGAAAGAGTTGTTGCTACCGCTGAAAATAAAATTTCACCAATGGAAATAGATGTAGCTCTCATCACTGAAATAGATCAAATGGAAATAGATGAACCAGATGGTTTGGATAAAGGAGAATACAAAATGTTTTCCACCAAAGACTCTTTGGAATGTGAAGAGTCAAAACCATACATAAAGGAGGAACATGAAGTGTATGGAAGCTATGTTCCTAGTAATGTAAAAAGCGACAGAGAAAGAACTAGAGTCTCGTGCCTGTAGCATGGTGTGGTGTCAATTTGTGGTGGAAGGACAGCTAATTCAAAAGAAAATATCGTAGGAGGATCCAACGGGGAAAGTGGCTCCACTGGAATACCTCCAGTTCTCTTGATTCCTAACCTTAGAGAGATGAAAATGGACAATAGACAGAAACCGGTGCCCTCTAAGTCTTTGTTCCCTGGATATCTAAACAATTGTCATAGAAGGGGAACATATCAGATAAAATCCATGGTTTCTCCTTTAAATATAATTCCTATGAGGAAGCCTTGTCGATACTTTGCTCGAGGTTACTGTAAGCATGGAAGTAACTGCAGATTTTTCCATGGCTACTCAAAACAGGAAAATAACAATAAGGATGATTACTCAGACTTGCATCAATTTGTTTCTCCCTCAATTTGGAGGTCAAAGTTAACTTCTAACACAGGTGTTTCAACCCACGGCGTTGGCATTGAATGTGGAGTGCAACACACTCCTCATACCCGTGCGACAATAAGAAACACCCCAAACTCCAGGTTATTTGCTGCTCATCCCATGTCTTCACTACAATCACAATATTCCACACATATCACTGATTTGTTTCGACCATTAGAAGATCAGTTTACTGGTCATCTTCAGCCTGTGAATGTTGACAATAATTATTTGCGTGGAGCAAGACCCAAGTACCATGAAACAGGGGAAGCAGACAAATAATATTGTTTCTACGCAGGAACAATATTCCAACTCACAAATTGGAAGTTTGGGCATGCATAGAGAAACTGGTGATTTAGGCGTACAGAGATATTGTGATGATGGTAATCATGAAGAGGGAACCCTCAATGGTATAGCTCCCTTACAGCATGTGGAGCTTTTAAAAAGTCTTCTTTGTGTTTCCATGGCTACGGATCTGGGGTTACAACTGCTTCATGTGGATACCAGCGGGGTAGAGGAGGTGGTTGATTTCGTCATGGCATTGTTGCTTCGGCTCGTTCAGCATACATATTGGCTCTCCAAATAGGGCTTTTCAACTTTGGGTTGGCTTGGTTTGCTGCAGCCGCTCTGTCGTGTGAAAAAGTGCGACACAGAACCTTGTGACGAAGATTGGAAGGAACCAGAACAGGGAAGAAAAGAAATAAATGGTAGTTTTCCCATGGATAGGAGAGATTGTTATGTTTCTCTATTTTTCGATGGATGAAGGAGCGTATTCTAATTATTTAGAAAGTGATACTCCTAATTTTAAATTAATAAGTGAATTGGTGCCTATAAAAGTTGTCTTGGGAGGCATTCTGGTGTTAGATTGTATTCAGTCTGACATTTTGTTAGATTGTATTCAGTCTGACAAAAATGGAGAAGATTAATTTGCAGTGTTTGTGAACAAAGCTTGGCACAAATAAAGTCTTCTTAGGGTTTGGTTACAATGTGACATTAAAAATGGAAAAGCAGGGATTCCATGTTCATGGTCGTATCCGTTGTCCTTCAAGTGGGAGATTGTTGGGATTGTGAAGTCCAACGATCACTTGACCATTCACCTTCTAGACTCTGCACTCGATCGCTGAATACATTAGTATAAATGGTTGTGTATATGCCATGGATAGTATTGGATTGGTTAAACATTAATAAGAGTTTCCCTGCTTTGAAAGTGGATGTAGGCAAATTTGCCGAACCACTATAATTCGATGTGTTATGTCTTTATTTTCATTGTTGTATTAAATATGTTCATGTTTTTATATCTGTTCATTCATAACTTATAAGATATCCTGCAGGCAGATTTTCTTCTGGAAAAATCCAGACAGATTTTTCGGGTAAACCTTCCTTTAAATAAAAAATGGTGAAATTTAAGGTTTTAAGCAGCCCCTGTCTTATTATTATGTGGGTGTGGGGTGTGCAGGGGATATTTAGGGGATATTTTAGGGCTTCCTGCTCCCACTCCATATGAGCTACTGAAAAGTCATTACTGTAAAGCAACTGCCAAGAAGATTAAACACGGAGTGAATTTTGTAGTGGGAGACAGTGCAATATTTCAAGCCTACGGTTTCATAACAGTTGCACAACAGGTGAAGCAGTTTAAGAAGGTGATAGGAGGAAGTCAGGGGTTCGATTCTCACATGCTCTCGTGGTCTGTAGTTCTTATCTCTGTGGCTGGTAATGACTACGGTGCATTCCTTGCTACCAGAAATGGCTCCCTTGAGGTAATTCAAAATCTGAGACCTTTCTTAACCTGCAAAAACTTTAGAACATGATTTATATTTTATCATTTTGTGAGTTTATTTACAGGGACTGGTCGATTTGGTGAAACCTGTAGTAAGCGGGACAATCAACGCTGTGAAAGACCTATACAAAAGTGGGCTTAGGAATTTTGTGGTGAGTAATATTGGTCCCTTTGGCTATGCCCCTCATATCGGCAGAACCTCTTGTGATTCAAACTATCATGACTTTGTAGCTCTTCATACAAGATTATTGAGAGAGAGCGTAGGAATCCTCAAATCGGATCTCAAGGAATTGTCCATCATTATTTCAGATTTGGTGTCTGCAGTCAATTATATCTTCTCCAGTCCTACACAATTTGGTACTTCAAACTCCATGCCTTTTCTTGTGTGTCTGCTAAATCCTCAAAACCTCTGCCTTCTGAACAATACACTTATTATTGAAATTGTGTGACAGGTTTTGTGGATTTGTTCGTGCCTTGCTGTGCAATGAAAGGCAGGATTGAAATGTGTGGAGAGGTGGAGGAAAGAGGGGGGCCATTATTTGAAGCGTGTTCAAAGGTAGAAGAAAGGTTCTTCTGGGATTCAGTCCATCCAACACAACGAGGATGGAATGCGATAATGTGGTTGTACAGTAACGGAGCAGCAGAGAAACATAATCAAACAATCAGTTTTATTGAAGGGGTGCCAAACGTTATCTAGTGGGTTGATTCCCTTGGATTTTTGGCTTACAATATCTGCACAATGTTTCCACCTAAATAAGTAGTCTGCGGATCTTTTAAATAAATACCGTGTACCTGTGTGATTTCAGACCCTTTTTTAGGATATTTTAAGATTTTCTTCGATGGAAAAGAAGGAGCCAAACTTTTTATTTGTATTGTTCATGAGAATGAAATCAATAATTTGTTTGGGGTAATCGAACATCCCTGAGAAACCTGTAGTAAATTTATCTCGCTGCAAAATATTATGGGTTGCTTTCAATGGTGACGAATACCTTTGGTGTCCAGCATTTGCTTTAATGGCCATTTGTTTTAAGATTTTTGTCCTCGCGCATATGCCATTGATATTTTGTTCTTGACATTTTATTCTTTAATAGAATTAGTAAATGGAGATAAAATGTATTTATATTTTGTGTGAACATTTCATATACATCAATCATGCACAAGAGTTTGACATTATAAATAAATAATTCATTGTCATGAGTACATTTCAATTAAATATTAATTTTGAATGTATTATTTAATTTTTATAAATAGGAGATTCTCTTTGAACATTATGTTTCATTCTTTTATTATGATGTTTTACTATAAAATTATTATGTTTTAATATAGAATGGTTTCTTTGAGCGTGTTCAGACTATCTTCTTCTGGCGTATCACTAGATGTCATTGGTCCACCTCTCATAGCATCATTCTGGCTGAGTTTGGGGCTCATCCCTTTAGATTGGGGGCCATCTTTGATCTGGTTTGGTTTATTCACCACCTTCGTTGTATTGCAGACTCCAATGATGGTCTCAACAGATACACCTACCTAGCCTATTGCTCTTTAGTGGCACTTGCCAAGTCAGATCCCTCCCACAAAGCCCGTTGTTGGTATACCCAGGCCTCTTCCCTTTTAGGTTCCATCAAGATTGACATTGATCACCTCCCCCCTATCAGTTCTCGCTTGACGCTCCGGCTCACCTCCTCCCTTCCAGACAGGAGTTGAACAAACATGACAGACTTGACATATACAGGCAGTATATCACCATGACCTGGATCAACCCGTGTGAGGGTCTGCGCCCAAGGATGACTTTTTATGTTGAGCACTTTCTAGACATTCGGAATGGGATTATTGTTCATCCTAGATACTTATCTCAGCATTGGTGCCACGCCCTTCGCATCACGTTGGGATCTTTCAGGGTTGGATCTCACCGCCTTCGGGCCCAGACAAACCATCACATCGATAGAGATCATCGAATTTGCAGGTTATGCACCCTGGCCAAGATTGAGACTGAGACACACTTCATCTTCCGTTGTCCTACTTATTATGAGATCAGAGGGATATTCTATTGCTTATTCAGAGGGTGTAGTTCCTTGACTTCTTTCTTCAGTTACACCGATTAGAGATGCCCGACACTTTATCTCTGTGAGACTGTACAACTCCGTGAGCATACTCTACAACTTCTTTTCCCCCAGAGGCAGATATCCGATCAGCTCATTATGACCTTCTTCTCACCCTTGTCTCCTTTACGGGGGGTGAAACGGCCTCATATTGCCTCCATCACTGGTCACTCTAGATTTGTGAGACCCCGCAACACCTTTACCCATCAGCAACACATCTGTAGCAGCTCATAGCGACGACCCATGGTTCCTGCTCACCTGGATCATTATCCTTTAGTGTTGGATTTGTTTCTACCTGAAAATGATCCTTAGTTCTTCTCTCATGTCTTTTCTTCTTGCTTTTCGTTTCTTGTCCTCTTCTTTCTTTTTTAGCTCTTGGTTTCTTTCCCGGCCACTGTTTGGTGGTATGTTGGTTCGCTGTTCCTTTTGTTGTACATTTCTAGTCCCTTAGACCCTTGTTGGTCTCTTGTTGGCCATTAATAAATTTATCTTATCTTATCTATGGATATGATAGTGAAGAGTACATTATATCCATAGATAACAGTACATTTCAATTAAACATTGATTTGGAATGTATTATTTAATTTTTATAAATATGATCATAAATAGGATTTTTTTAAAAAATTATGTTTCTCATTTTTATTACTATGTTTTAAAGTATAATGATTTCTTAAAGATAAGATATGATAAAGTAAAATTCAATAAATCTATACTCTTTGAATATTGTATTGTTAAATTATCATTTTTATTTAATTGAGTAGAGTATTTTTGCGTTGAATCTGAATTTCATTTTAAGATGTAGAATATATTTAAACAATTATAGGATAGAATGTGTTATTTTACTATTTATTTTATGTGCTAGATTTATTCTTTATTTTCACTACAATAATAAAATTCAATTAGAATATATTTATTAGGATTTTCACAAAATTTGTATCTTATTTAATTATGATTCACCATTCTTTTATGGAATAGACTTAATCTTCACATATCTTGTCCTTCTCATTGCTTCAAAACTATAATTACAATTAAAATATGATTTTAGAATGACATGTCAAAATCTCCAAATTCAAATTTACTTATGAATCTTAGCCAATTCAATTTCAAATGACTTGTATTGCTAACCAAAATACAAAATATTCAAATTATAGCTCTACAAGGTTGTATAAATGAAGAAATTCCAATTCATTTTAAATCATCTAATATAAAGAAAGTAAATTTAACAAGGCCGCAAAGCAGCTAAGTTCCTGCCAAAATGTAATGTTGGAGGATTGTTTAAACTTTGCTACAAAAATTGCAAGTTTTTTTTGCAAATTCACCTTATAGTTTATTATAAATTTGAGGGGGGCTTTACATAGTAGTGATTCCAAACAATGAAATATTTATGCTTTGATTAAAAATATTGTTAAAATATTGTCTCTGTAAACATTAGCTTAGCAACTGAATTTTTGAAAAAAAGTGTCCATATCGCTAAAAGTTCATTAGCCAGTGAAATGACATAAAATTCATTTTGTAAATATGTTTTGTTAAAGAAATCGCAACTTTACTTTAACTAATATAGATATTTTTGAAATATAAAATAATATCTTGCATCTGATTTGTTAAAAAGTTAATTATTAATAACCAGTTAAATACTAGTTGTTGCCTATAGTTCTATTGCCATGGGCAGAACTAAAAATTGCTTGAACCCCATCTAAGGAGCATTTTACTTAGATTTAAAATCATAAAGATTCTCACTATGATTTTTTGACATAGTTGTAAGTTTTCAATTTAAGTTAATATAATCAGTTAGTAATTTCACTAAAAATACAAATAAAAAATAAAAAATCATATCGATAAATATGTGTATTTCCATTTTTTAATTAGTAGTTCTTCCAACTTTTGAAACCACTAAATCAATCATAAAAACTTATCTAAGAAAAAAAAAAGGTGAAAAGCTAGTGGCCTTCCTCTCTACATTTCACTTTGTTTTTAATAGTATTTATAGTGAAAATCTAGTGGCCTTCCTCTCTACATTTATCTTTATTTTTAATATTATTTTTCTTATAAAACCTAGGTTGGGTACTCTTGACAAAGAAGAGTGTTCAAAATCAAATGTTGATAACAAAAGCTCATTAGAATCATTTCATGTGTATAGTTTATCCTGCCCACTTTTCATGCTAAAAAATTAAATTCTATATTTGTAGCTAAAATATCATATTTACATCAAAATACAAGGGATGGATACAATCTACTATAAAGATATAGTGGATAATTGCTGTAACATATGAAATAGATGAATGAATGATGTTACCTAAATGTAAAGGAGGAAAATTGTGGTTTAAGGAGAGAGTTTGAATTGTTAATTGTTATTTGTGTTGATTTCCTTAACCCCACTTTACACTTTCTTGAATTTGATTGATTGTATATTGCAATTGTGATTGTGATTAAGGGAAGATAAGATGCTCCTTTCTTTCAC
>MU223818.1:5912991-5930020 GCA_018584345.1 Thuja plicata | reverse complement strand
CCATGGATTCAAAGAGGCTCAAACATTGCCAACCGCTATGGAGCCAAGTGTCCCTCAAGGTGCACCAGGCAACAAAATTGCTGATATTCAGTAGTTTGTTTCTCGGAGCTCCCGAGGGGTATCAATGATCTATCAAGTGCTACAGGACTATTTCATGGAGGCATACAATAACCTATCTCAGTTTTTGGAGACTCCCTTCCATTTTCATTTTCCCACCCAATCTCGGTTGATGCCAAAATGTGGAATGTTGCCCAGTTGATTACTAGCACATTGCATATCTTAAAATCCACTCGTCGTGGCTTTGAACCATCTTTGCCAATAGCTCTGGAATGCCAGGTGAATGCTAGGAATGACCCTACCATGGATGCAAAGAGGCTCGAACGTTGCCGACCGCTATGGAGCCAAGTGTCCCTCAAGGTGCACCAGGCAACAAAATTGCCGATATTCAATAGTCCATTTCTCGGAGCTCCCGAGGGATATCGATGATCTTTCAAGTGCTAAAGGACCGTGTCATGGAGGCCTACAATAACCTATCTCAGTTTTTGGAGACTCACTTCCATTTTCATTTTCCCACCCAATCTCGGTTGATGCCAAAACGTGCAATGTTGCCCAGTTGATTACTGGCACATTGCATATCTTAAAAACCACTCGTCGTGGCTTTGAACCATCTCTTCCATCAGCTCCAGAATGCCGGGTGAATGCTAGGAATGATCCTGCCATGGATGTGAAGAGGCTCGAATGTTGCCGACCGCTATGGAGCCAAGTGTCCCTCAAGGTGCACCAGGCAACAAAATTGCCGATATTCAGTAGTCTATTTATCGGAGCTCCCGAGGGGTATCGACGATCTGTCAAGTGTTACAAGACCATGTCACAAAGGCCTACAATAAACTATCTCAATTTTTGGAGACCTATATATTTATCTAATATTACTCACTAAAAATACCTCAGAATATAAATGCAAATAATTCTATAGTTTATCAAAAAAATAAAAATGAACCATGTTATTGTGAATTTGTTTGTGTTGATCTAATAGTAGATAATTTGTATTGTTGAAAGAGCTCCCAAGTTGTGTTTTATAATACAATTAAATGTCTTCCATAAGAAATATAAGATAAATTATATATAATAAAATCATTCCCTTTTCGATTCATGCTAACCGAAATGAAATAAAGTCAACAATGAATAAATATACACTACTCATTAGCATGGAAAACACAATTTACATATACCATGGAAAACCTAAATTTTGTTGAGATATGAAGCTCAACAGTCGTGTCTCTTGGTTGTTCACATCTCATATTGATAATAATATTTTCTCTACTTTGAAAGTGGATGTAATCAAATTGGTGAGCCACTATAAATCTATGTATTGCATCTTCTTGTTTTGTTTTTGTTTTACATACTTCTTTTTTATTTATTTCACTCTTCCAATATTTACAATTGGTATCAGAGCTAGGAAATATAGTTGGTTGGGAAATTGGTGTAGAATTTCCTATTATGGAGTAAGAAAAGATAGAGTAATTCTTGGGTCAAAATTTTAGTCTGTGGAAGGTGCAAATGAAGTCACTGCTGATGACTGATGAAGATTGAGATAAATTGGATATGAAGGAAAGAGATATGATTTTTATTTCAATGTCTAGTAATGTGTTGTTCAATGTTTGAATAGAAAAGACTTTGAAAGAGTTGTGGGAAATACTCTCATAAATGTATGAGATGACTTCAACATCTAATAAGGTATTTATTATGAAGAATTTATATAGTCCGAAAATGAAAGGTGGAATTGGGTCCAACCATCTTAACGAGTTTCAAACATTGGTTACTCAATTGATTTCAATGGGTACTAACCTAGATGACGAAATTAAGGAAATTTTATTATTGTGTTCATTACCTAATAGTTGGGAAGGAGTTGTTATCGTAGTGAGCACTTTATCGGTTTCCAAAACTAAATTAAAGTTTGACAATGTTGCATCCACTCTTCTCAGTGAATATATGAGAAGGAAGAATCAAGAACCCTATTTCGGTGAAGCTTTGACAATTGTCAGTGTTTTTAGGGGAAGACTTCAAGATAGGGGAAAAAGTAATTGTAGAAGACAATATCAATTTGGAAAATGTTTAAAGTCCTAGAGGCAGAAATGGTGATTGTTATTTTTGTAGAAAAGTTGGTCACACAAAGAAGAATTGTCAGTCTTAGAAGAATGCACAAGAGAGGATGAGGGAAAACAAAGGTGATACTACCTATGATAAGGATGATAGTGTTTTGGTTCTATCAACAAGTGAAACTATTTCAAATTCTTGGGTTTTAAAATTTGGGGCATATTTCCATGCCACTTCATATACATTAAATGCTTCACAAACTACCAAGAAGGTTAGTTTGGAAGAGTATTTTTAGGTGACATTAAAGCTTGTGAAATAATCAGTAGATAATATGTCGCCATTAAAATGGTGGAGGCAAATGACTCTTAAAATATGTTCTTCATGTTCCCAAACTTAAGAGAAATCTAATTTATGTATGTCGGCTCTACGCTCAAGGTTGTAACATTTTATTCTATTCAGATGCTTGGAAAGTAAAAAAGGGATCCATGGTCATTGCAATGGGTACTAAATTTGGTAGTCTATATGTTTTAGAGAGTAATGGTGAAGTGGGAGCTGCTATGACAATTGTGGACACCAAATCAAATATTTGGCATCAAAGGCCCAAACACATTAGTAGGAATGAACTTATTGTTATGCTCAAAAGGGAACAATTACCAAGTCTAATTAATTGATTTGGAATTTTGTAGACATTTCCTATATGGAAAATAGAAATAGGTCAAGTTCTTGAAGACTAGTCATGAAAAGAAATCCACACCTTTGGAGCTTGTTTATTTAGATATCTTTGGACCCACTGAAGTAACATCTATTATAGGTGCTAATTATTTTGTTACTTTACTTGATGATTGCACTAGGAAGGTTTGGCTTTTCATGTTCAAGAGGAAATCTAAAGTGTTTAATAAATTCAATTTTTTAAAAGCTTTAGTTGACAATCAGAGTGGGCATAACATCAAATATTTGCAAATGGATAATGGTGGTAATTTCTGCTCATTAGTATTTGATAATTAAGATCAATATGGGTTTAGGCTATGTGATCCTCTTGACAAAAGGATACTTTGTAGTAGACATGTTTTTAATGAGAAGGTGTTTCTAGGCTTGAAGGTGTAGGAAGGGTAGAAAAATGAATATGTACCTTTGAAAGATATTATTAACAATGGTGATGCTCATACATCAATTTTACCTTCTTGATCTGCACAAGGTAGAGAAGTGTTTTAATTGATTTTAGTACCTCTTGTAACTCTTTCTTCACCCAAACCTATTCCTTCATAGATCCTATATGACACTTTTCTATGACTACTAGAAACATTAGCAGTCCTTTTGCAGATGATAGTTGTCTAATAGCAATGAGTAATTCCCAAAATCAAGATACACAAGAAAGGGGCCATGATTCTCTTCTACCTTCCATGCAACATGAGACTTTTTCTTTTCGATAGTAGGTTGAGCCTCATACCAAGGAACTATATTCGAATGACCAAAATCTTGTTTCAAATGTACATGGTATATCAGTTAACAATTTTAGTCAACCATGCTTAGCATGAAATGATTTGATCTACCACAAGACTATGAGCTTCAAAATATGTACAACTAGAGGGCCAAAATTGTTATTCATTACTTATTAGATAATATCATGCATGTATTGGTATCAACACAAATGGTGTGTCCTTCAAAATATTCACAGGATATACATATGGGAAAATTTGGTCACTCGTCCATCCAATATTTTATTTATAGTGAGTAGACAAGTTGTAGGTGCACTTATGACAGTAGCTCTAGTTGTAACGACAATACTGGAAGCCATGATGGTAAGGAGGACTCTTTTAATTTTAATGATTATTTCCATAATGATCCTATTCTCCATTCACATAGAGGTGATGTTGTTTAAGCCTTAGAAAATATAAGGAAGAATAAAGATATTAGAAGTCTGCATAATTCTACTAGTAATATTAATAAACAGAGTCAAATTTTTGAATTGAGGTCTTCCAAGAAGATGAAAATTACTTCAAATTTTTTTTGATTGAGAGCTATTGTTCTTCGAAGAGGCAGAGCCCACGTTGTTGATTTTTTATTAAATAGAGCCAGTGAACTTCCAAGTTTCTTCAAAGGATGTTCATTGCCATAAATAGTAGGATGCAATGTGTGAGGAGATGGATTCATTAATGAAAAACTAACCTTTGGATTTGGTCCCCCTTTCGTCCTATAGGAAAGCATTAAAGAATAAATGGGTTTATAAATTGAAGGAGGAAGATGAAGGAAGGACATGTTATCACACCATGCTAGTTGTGAAAGGTAATGGTCAATAGAAAGAAGTGGGGTTTAATAAAATCGTTTCTCTAGTTGTGAAAATGACAACAATTCAAGTTATTTTTGGTTTGGTATCCATGTGGGATATCAAGATTGAGTAGCTTGATGTTAAGATCATCTTTCTACATGGAGATGTTGATGAGAAATTATATATAGATTAGCCTAAAGGTTTTGTCAAACATGGTTAGAAACATGTTTATTGTAGCTTGAAACAAAGCTTATATGGGATCAAGCAAGCCTCGAGGCAAAGCTATCTTATTTTTGACCATTTTATGATTGAGTATAATTGTGTATACTCTAAATATTATCCATGTGTTTATTTTAAACAGTTTCCTAATGGTGATTTTTTTATACTTCTACTTTATGTGGATGACATGTTAGTGACTAGAACTAGCATGCCAATTGTTTGTGAGCTTAAGAAGCAATTAGCTAATAGATTTTTTTATGAAAGATTTAGGGGAAGAATTTTTTTTTTTTGGAATGACTATTTCTCAAGATAAAAAGAAGATAAATTATTTTGTCAAAAAAACAATACATTGAAAAGGTATTGGACATATTTGGTATGATGGAAGGTAAGCCTATAAGAACTCCTTTAGCTTCTCATTTTCATTTATCTTCTAAAACGTGTCCTAAAACAAAAGAGGATCAATGATTTATGAAAATAATTCCTTATACATATACTTTTGGGAGTATTATGTATGCAATGGTTTCTACTTATTCGAATATCACTTATACAGTAGGAGTGGTAAGAAGATTTATGAGTAATTCTAGTAAACCTCATTGGGAGGTGGTCAAATGGATCTTGAGATACTTAAAAGGTAATTTTGATTTTGGTTTGTGTTTTTAAATGAACAAGGCACAGTTGCAAGGATTTGTTGATTCTGATCTTAATGTGGATTTAGATAAACATAGGCCTACCACTGGTTATGTTTTCACCTTTTTTGGGTAGCTATCAATTGGGGTTTTAGATTACAACATTCACTTTATCTCTCTTTGGTAGAGGCTGAGTACATGACTCTCTATGAAGGAGTAAGGGATATGGTATTGTTACAACTTTTTTTTAGAGAGTCATGCTTGAAACAATCTAATTTTGTTATATTTTGTGAGAGTAGCAATGCTATTTTTATGGCTAAGCATTAGACATCTCAACATCTCCCTAAGCATATTGAATTGCGACATCATTATATTTGATGTAGTCGAAGATGGAAAGTTAAGAGTTGCAAAGGTTGATAAAACTTTGAATCTAGTTGATGCTTTGAAAAAGTCAGTCTCGAGAGAGAAGTTTGAGTTTTGTAGGACTTTTCTTAGCTTTGTGAAAATATGACATTAGAGGAACAAGCAGGGGAAATATCAGATGTGTAGTTTAGCCTCCATTTTTCTTCAAGTGGGATTTTTTGAGATATGAAGCCCAACGTTCATTTCTCTTGGTCATTCACATCCCGTTGAGGTTGTATCCTATTTTAATCCTTGTAATTGTTGCTACATGTGCTATTTTATAACCTAATATTGATAATTGGACTTTCCTTACTTTAAAATTGGATGTATTCAAATTGGCAAACCATTGTAAATATGTGTATTGTATCTTTTTTTTAATTCTTGTTTTGCATACTTCTTTTCATTTCTTTCAGTCTTCCAATATTTTCAAATTTCATAGGCCAATGTGATAAATCTCTAAAATATATCTATGGAGGCTATACATTTAAGTAATATTAATATCAAGGAAGCAAATTCTCAAATCTAAAATCTCAAAAAAAAGATGGGAAATTGAGTTTGTTGAAGGGGTGAAGATTATCATCAAGTGGATACAATCTCTTGGATTCCTTGCTCACAATATTTCCCTTAAATACACAATCATTATCCTCTGATTTAACTACTCTCAGTATTTCTATCACAACTTGTCTCGTAAAAAACTAGTGGTTGTAGTTTCAATGTATTAAATGTGCTTCTATGTAATTGAAAAGATTGGGTTCTTCAACACTAATATATTTAATGGCTTGATTATTGAAAATGAGGAGTTTTCCAAGTTTATGGTTCATTAAATCGAGTTCTTGACCTAATTTTGATAAACTTTAAAGTGCAAGAAGAGGGGACAAAATAGAAGTCAAAGAAAACATCTAAACTGGTCTCCAAAGAAAAATAAGTAATAATAATAATTATTTTAAATTTATTAAAATTGAGATTGAAATAAATAATTTGACATGGAAGAAAGTTCATTTATTAATTGGAGCCTATTTTTTAAATGTGATTTATTGTTTTTCTTTTTGAAATAGCTTATATGTTGTGACTATATGGTACATATGTCTACATCTAATATTAAACTAATATTTATAAGAGAATCTAATATTAATTTTATGATGTCTTGGATGAAGTTATGTCTGTCATCCATACTATTTGGTATGGTTCTTTTTCTTAATGTTATTTTATCCATAATTATTGTTATTTTCTTACATTTAGCTTGGGTGCAGTTGCATCTACAACAAATTAATGTTAATCTAGTACCTTATGAGGATTTTGAAGAAAAAAATATATACAAAAAAATATAAACTAAATGTGTTTAAAATTGTAATTCTAGATAGCTTACTTCAAGGGTTACACGAGATCTTCACCGAAGGGGAAACACAATATCACATGCATTCATATTGGGGGGTTCAAAATAGGCAAAAAAGGGGCAATATATTACCTAAATAAGGGAGGAGGGGTGTTTTTTGGGGGTGGGGTGCAGGGGTTTATATAGAAAATATGTGTGAGGGGTATTGGAGGGGGCTGACAAAAAGGGAGCTTGGGGCAATATTTTTTGAAAATAGGGGGATTATTTAGTATTCCATGAACACATGTGCTATGATTAAAGTTCACTAAGTGAAGACCTCGTGAAGGGTTACAATCTTACAAAACTCATGTCTTAGTGTTCCAATTTGTCTATCTACCCAAGACTTTGAAATATAAATTTATTCAAGGTCTTGTATGATTATAAAGGGATTTAAATGGAAAGGAACTTCACTCAAATGTAAATTTGAATGAATGTCCATTGGTAAATTGAAAATATATTAAAGTATTTCAATACAAACACCTTCAAATAAAGGTCATTTTGGTAAAAAAATAACATTAATTTTGAAAACTAATTTCAAGAATGGGAGCGGGAGGAAATTTGAATTTGAGTGTAAGAGGGAAACTGGCTTTGCAGGTGCCGAATGCTGCTCCTAGAGCTTGTGAAGGTGGCCCTCAGGCAGACCAAGATAATGAAGACACATCAAACAAGGATGGGTTCCCACGTGAAAGACATAAAGATCCAAGTAAAGTGGACGTGGGGAGGGTGGGGAAAATCAGCTCTTCAGATGCAATTTCTGAGGCTCAGTCTTGTGACAAGGAAGATTCTACCTGATACCGTCTTTGGTGTACTCTATTCAGGATAAATCCCACATGCAAATCTCTTTTCCCAAATATAAAGGACCTATCTGATAAGGAAAAGGGTAAGTACGCTATTTATCTACCTCGCGAATTGGTTGACCATAATATTGCAACCATGTCTCTTAATCTAGTTGGAAAATTTTCTAGGTTGTGGTCTAATATTGATATTGTCAGAGCTCTCGCAAAGAAAAACTATGACCTAAAGGGCTAAGTTGAAATCAAGGCTATGGAAAAGGGCTTTCTGTCTTTTGAGTTCACATACTAGGAGGACTTTACCAAGATCTTATGTGCTGGCAAGTGGGAAATAGGGAAATCCTCGCTGGACCTACAAAAATGGTCTCCTAATCTGGACCTTAATGATTCATTCTATATCCAAGCCCCTGTTTGGGTAAGGCTTCCAGAACTCCCTCAAGAATTTTGGTACGAAGATGTCTTCGCTTGAATAGCCAAATCCTTTGGAGATCTTCTATCAATTAACCCACTGATGGTGGATAGAAGGCATCTCACCTATGCCAGATTATGCATAGGGGTGGAAGAGGGGAAAGACATTCCAGAGGTCATAGAGATTCATTCCAAAATAGAAAAAAGATTACAGAAACTAGACTATGAAAGTGTGCCCTTTGCTTTCTTTCACTGCAAGAAAGCAGGACACATGGTGAGAAAGTGCCCAGTTTTATTAAATGAAAAAGCCAAGATGGATCAAAGGATAGTAGGAAAGACAAAGGACCAGATACCAGAAGCCCCAACTTTGGAAAAAAACCAAATGTTTCAAGTGGGGGCTGTAGCAAACAACAAACAAGTATGGAAGAAAAATGATTTAGCAATGGTTATCCCTGAAACACAAAAGAAACAAGAGGAAAGAGAAGACACCAAAAACAAACATAAAATGGTGTACCTCTACATCAAAATGATATTTCCTCAGAGAGAGTGGATTATCGGCCCTCAGCAGAGTCTGATAATACTCCAGAAGGCAACAATATATATGAACCCTCAGGAGTGGATAGTGTCATGGAAGAGAAAAACAATGTAGAAGGGATTGACTCAAACCCCACCCCACATGAGCTAGACAACTTCTCATTTGTACCTGGATCCCATGAACCTTCTGTTAGAAACACTGAGAGGGGGGTGAATCAATGTTTGCCTATTAATTATATTTCAACACTTTAAACATAAATCAAACATACATTCAATGAAGCTTAACGTAAGAACTCATAACACATGATATGATTATGGGGAAACCTTGATCAGAGGAAAAACCTGGTGGGAATTAGTACTCACAAATATTGCACTAGTATAATGAACCTGTTAAAGTTCCTTTTCCCTGTTAGGAGTAGTCTTTACAATCCAAGTACAGTGACCATGTTAGGAGTCTAGACCCTGTTAGGAGTCTATTACAAAACCCTGTTAAAGGTGTTTGGCTCACTGCTTGAGCTCACTGCCCAATAAGATGAAGGCTACAACCTTCTGATAGTTGATATACACTATATCAAAAATGAACTGTTGTGATGACACTATTGTTTGATCAATTTTGTTTATGCACAGATGCTCTTACTCTCTTAAAGATCTTTATCTCATACTGACTTCATTATATTTCTCTTCTATGTATTTCTTATGCATATTATTTGATACTTGTAATATACATTTACATTACATATTTATATGTTTAAGTCCGAATAGATGCGACTCAAAACAAGACTATTTTCGGCCCTAAAAACATAATACACAATGATTCCAAACAAATTGGCTTAAGTGTGTTTACAAAAATACTAAATAAATTATTACAAACATATAAGCAAAGGCACTTAGCATTTACACAACAAAATAATTTACACTGATCCAAGAACTGAAGTCGGCTACATGCTATGTTTCCTGAACTGCAGTAGTATTGTTCTTCCTGTAACTTGTCTGTACTATCATTTCGTACCATGCGTGTCTAGAATTAGTATGTATACATCACATAGAACATATATCTAAACACACATACTCTAATTCAATCTCTCGCACGTGCGCTGATGTGCTGATCATTGTCTAACTCTATCTGTCCTATTTTCCATACTTAGTCATTTTATCTTCTAAGTTATCTTTGATAGAAACTTAATATGACTTTGTTGCCATAATGAAAACACAAAATAAGTGATGTATCCTCTAGGAGTCAACTTTCCAACAATCTCCCCCTTTTTCATTAATGGCAACAAAGGAATGTGGCCAAGTTTCTCAAAATGACTTAACACATAAAATGACTGTATATCATTGCATCTCTTAACACACACACACACACCCACACACACACACACACACACACACACACACACACACACACACACACACACACACACACACACACACACACATATAGCTCCCCATATATACACATTCTCTATATACATTACTCCCCCTTTGACATTAATGACAAAGGTGTCCAAAACTTGTAAGTCTCTAGGTACTTACTCCATGTAATCATCTGGGTACACAATTTGAAGAGATTGGATCTCTTTCTGCCAAAATACCTTTATTGCATCAACTGTTTGAAGATGTGCACATAAGGTATATGTAAAATTCTCCATCTTTATCAAATTCATGTAGGGACCTTGATCAAATGTCACAATGGTGGCATCAATCTATTTGATGTTCTCATTCAGAACTGCTAGAAAGGGTGCAAGTGCATTTCTCAATTGAGTTTGTTTGACTCTTATCTTACTGATCTCCAACTTAGCCTTTTTAATCTTGTCCAACTGACCTTGATAGACATTGTTACAGATGTTCATGTCTTGCGTGGATGTCTCAACTGATTTTCTAATACTATCCACCATGATCTCTGCCTCTTCTATCTTTTTTATATGTTCAGAGGTGAATTTCACTCTGTCCATGCAGTTTGCTATAACCTTCTTGTTAATCTCTAAGATCCGTTGATGATTAGTTACCAAAACTTAGTCATTCACCTAGGCAGTTTTAGTTGGCTATCACTGTGGCCAAGCTAAAACTATGCAAGGCCGAGCAACATTGCTGAGCAGTTTTTAGTATGCCGAGTTACATTGCCGAGCTGAGTAAGACACATGAATGTTAAGTGCTGAGCGATAGATAGTCAAGTGCCGAGCATGAAAATTTTTGTATACATGTCTGGTATGCTACAAACTTCAAGAATAAGTGATTTGGCTGACTTGTATAAGCCTTTTAGGCCAACTTATGTATGCATTTAATATTCTCATACGGAGCTAGTTATGCATTTAATTGTTTTATCCTATGCATGACTCATTGTAAGCATTAATTGTAATTCCATCAAGGCATGGATATCAGATCTTGATCATTGATCTAGATCTCACTATCATATTTGAACAGGTATATTAGATTGCTTCTAAACCCTATTTTGTAAGTGTGTGTGTGGTGTGTGGCATTTGCATTTTTAGAAGTGAAATTCACAGAGGGTTATTTTGTTAAGAAGCAGAGATCAAGCAGAGCAAGAACAAAGTGAACAATAGAATTATATCATATTATGAGATCATAGAAGGTACTGGAAAGAGGAGATCCATCATCAACATCAGAGTGCATAACGAAGGATCAATACTTGAGACTTTCTAATAATTGTATCAGGTGAAAATCTCTTGACAGAGTGGTTCTAACAGACCTTTCTTTATCTCCTAACAGAGTGCTTAATTTATTGTAAGTTGAAATCCTTTAACAGGGTAGATTGTAATGATCTTAAGCTCTTAATAGGGCAGACCTTTCATAGGGTAGATTACATTTTGTAATCAAACATTTGTAACCTTAACTGGTACACTTTATTATTACAGTAGTGGAGAATTTTGTGGGTGTCATCCCCACCCCAGTTTTACCTATTTGGGTTTCTAGGTTACCAAGTTATTGTGTTATGTGTTATTTATTTCATTGTGTGGATGCTATCTGAGATTACATTAGATTCATTTATGTATGAATTTGGATCAATTTGTTTTAAGTGTTTAATTTTGAAGATCTGTTTCACCCCCCCTCTCAGTATCTTGCTTTCCCATTATTGTATTTCCAACAATTAGTATCAGAGCAGAGTTCTCTAAAAAGGTTATAATCAGCTTGAGAATACAAATCTTGAGATGGAGATCTACAAGATGGGAAAAGTCATTGAGAATCAAAAGATTGATATTCAGCTAGCACTACAACACCTTGAGTCTGTAAGACAAGAACTAAAGAAGTCCTTGGATGCAAGGAAAGATCTAGCCAAGTAGATGAATGACACTCATTATCAGGAAGAGGACACCACAAACCTATTTCAGAATGGAGATTCTACTGAGAGTGATGCAACAATAGAAGATCTACTGGAAAAGAATAGTGCACTATGTGAAGAAGTCAAAAAATTGAAAAAGGAACAAGAAGCCTAATCAATAAGAATGTGTGAAGTTGTTGAACAAAAAAAGAAAGCCGAAGATGACAATGCTATGGCAGAAGAAGACAAGAGAATGCTGACTACCAGACTTGATGAAAGAACACATGATGTGAAAACAATGATAGTCAATCAAATGGATATGGCAAATCAACTACTTGTGAATCAGGAGATCAACAGGAAAGACTTGGAGATTGTTAATCTTAGATCTAAGAACAGTCAATCGAAAGATGAATTGAGATCTGAGAAAGAACTTAATAACAGAGTGAATGATCTGAGTGTAGCCATGAGCTACTTTGAACAACTGGTGGAAGCATCAAGAAGACCTAAAGATTCTTCTGGATTAGGTCACACTGAACAACATACAACCACTGAAGATGGAGAATCATCCAAGACAGGTGAAAGAAAGACTACAAAGCCGAGAAACAACAAACCTATTTGTCACCACTGTGGGAAACCAGGTCATACAATAAACATTTGCCAAAGCAAGAATGGTAAGTCCAATCTGAAAACTAACTTTAATGGTTACTGCTTTAACTGTAATAAGTTTGGACATCAAGCATGTGAATTTAAGGCAAAGGCAAGAAAAACACCTAGATTGAATGGTAATTTCTATAACTATCACAAATATGGTCATAGAGCACAAGATTGTAGATCCAAAGGTAAACAACAATGAACATCAAAGGTACAAGAGAAATCACCAAGAAAAGGTAGCAATCACAATTGGGATTACAATACATGGTATAGTTGTCATTATTGTGGTAAGTATGGACATGTTTCAGAAAATTGCATAAGGACACATTTCAGAGGTAAGTCAATAAGTTGGATGAATGGAAGCTTAGTTTGTCACAGTTGTCTAAAAATTGGTCATACAAGGAAAGATTGCAAGACTAGAGTACCAGCTCCTATTGTTGAGAAAATTAGGGAACAGATGAACAAGACATGGGTTAAGAAGTTTGAACCATGCAGCAGTGAAGCTAATCAAGCCGAGGTCACCCAATCCAATGGATCAGGTGATCACATCATCTCCAACTAAGAGAAAGAGGTATGTAAGGAACTATATTTAAAATTCTTATCTTACATCAGTTCCTAACATAAAATGTACAAAAGTCCATATTTGCATATGCTAAGATGCACCAAGACATATTTTTAAGACAAATGCCGAGACGAGTCAATTGCACTAATAGGTGCTGAGTACTATTCATGGACACTAAAGCCAAGTTCTTTAGTGAGTGCCGAGTTTTGTTGGATGAGTAAATTTTGTGAAGGCCAAGTGTAGTGAGCCAAGTGGGATGCAAGTTGTGTTAAAGTTGAGGACAGCTAGCTCACACTAACTCAATGGGCAGAACATTCAATGCTCACCTACCTTTACCCTTTGAAGATTATAAAGGATGAACAGTCGACATTTCATTTTTACCTTGCGATTTTTACTGGTTAACGGAGCAACTGAAGTAATTTGTAGAGTTGATCTTAACTGAGTTTAGCATCAAATATTTTTACCAGTGTGCCATTAACAATTTGAAGGTGAAGAGTAAACAGTGAATAGTGCAAAGAGCTACTTGCCGAGGTACTCTATTTTCCATCTCTCAAACCCTAAATTTTAGAATTATGGCTGCAAGTTCTTTCGCACTAGCTAAGAGTATGGAGGCAGAACCAGAACAAATTCAGTTGATACAGAGTGATGAATGTGAACCTCTCAACTTTCGAGCCATTCCTGAAAGTGCGATATAGAGTGATTTAATGAGAGCCCTCTCATCCATTCCACCCAAGGTACTTATGATTCATGATGTTAGATCATGTTATATGGTTAATATTGGAGAAGTAGGTGATAGTGAATTGAGGAAATCCTATAGTAAATTGTGTGAAAATGGAGTTCTGAAGGTAGAATTCAAACATTTAGCCAAAAAAGGGTTAACTCATGCCCTAGATTTTCCCCAAGGTTTCAAAGATGAATGGATAAAAGTTATCCTTAGCCGAGTTCATGACATATGTATATGGTTAGATAATGGACCAGTCAAGATCAGCAAAAGCATGATTCATCAAGTGATTGGATATCCTGTAGTAAATGGAAAATGAACCATGAGGGATAATAGCAAAGAAGACATTACATTGAACACTGGAGCAGTATGGAATAATAGAGGTATGACTATCTCTACAATTACTGACCTAGAACTTGATTTTGGAGTAAGGGTTATAGCACATCAGTTATATCAGTCCAACAGATTGGATAGTGTTCCTTGTACAACAGTTGATCAGGCATGGAAAATTGTGAAGAAGAGTCACACATATGATCTTGTTGAGCTACAACAGACACAACTAGCCAAGAACCTAGCATCAATCAGAAAGGCTAAGAGCTCATCATGTAAGTTTGGTTCCTTACTAGTCTATATATTCTTCTACATTCAAGATACATTTCCTACACTAGGAAATATTGTTTGGAAAAAGGATAGGCCCATAACAGTTCAGATTAGTGAATGTATTGAGAAGTTGGGTAGCAATTTCAATAGCATAATGGGGAGCTATTTTTTAGAATTCAAGAAGAGAATGAGATTAAGGACTAGGATTCCTAAGTCACTACTGGAGAAGCACTATGAAGAAATCTATTTTCTAGTTGATACAGACAATACTTATATCAAGGCAGTAACTCCTAGGGTAACATGCTTAGAACCCTTTCCATATGAAATCAATGTTGATGAAGCATCAGTTGCCAGCACTGCACTCCTAGCTGAGGAAATTGATACTACAGTAGAGAGATTTGGAAATTTTGATGAAGCTAAGGCTAAAATTTCTAGAAGTTTTAATGAAGGAACTATGGAGAGGAAAAGAAAGAAGATTGTGAAAAATCTCAAGAAAATGGTTGGCTTAGGTAGTGATGAAGAACTTGAGGATGCACCTCTAGGCCTGACCACTAGACAAGGTGAGGATATTTCTATAGAGGAGTAAGTAAGTGCATCAGAAGAGGTTACTAAGAAAGCTAAGGGAAATAAACCATCAATTATAATAGTAACCAAGAAGAGCAAAGCCAAACCTAAGATTACACCTCCTGCAGCTAATCGTCTAAGGACTAGAGCATCTACTGTTACTTCCCCAATATAAGTGCAAACAAAAGTATATGGTAAAAGGAAAGTTGCAGAAAGTAGTTCTGGAAAGGAAGCAAAGGTTTCTCCTAAGGCTGAGTCGAGTAAGCCAACAAAGAGACCAAGAAGGAGATTAAATTTGGGGACAGATAGTGATGAGGAGAAGATAGAAATTGATGAACCCAGTAACATACCTAAAGATCAATTCAAGAAACCAACAAGTATTGATGATTAGGTATGTGATACTTTGAGGAATTCATTAGGGTTAGCAACATTTAAGTTCATTAAGTATGAAAAAGTTAAAAATAGCAGATAGGTACAAAGTACAAGAAGCACTCTTGGACATGATGAGTACTTTCAAATTAACTCCTACAGAGATAGGAAATCATGTGCCAGATGAACTTTATGATCTTCTGTCAAGCAAATGGGAATTTTCACTTGCCACTAAAAGACAGATTAGGGAAGGAACACTAGCCTAGGTAATACCTGAGCTCACCTCAAAACAGAGAGTCAAATTCATTGAGGAATACAAGAGCAGATTTGTTCCTAAACTCAGAGGCTATGTTGTTCTGAAAAATGACATTGAAGGTGTAGTACAGTAGAGCATAAGGATTTGGAAAGAAATCTTTGGACTATTCATTACAAAAGATAAGAAATATGGTGAAGGGACATCCGAGCAAAAGATAAAAGAAGTTGAATTAAAGACTACCCCTGAACCACAGGTAACAAAAGATCAAATTTCCATTGAACAAGACAAGACCAAGGATGCATTAGATGCAACAAACTCTATTGATCTGAATGCAGACAGTCCTATGGATTATATAGTTGATGATCCAAACAATTTGAATGCCGAGGAAAAAGAGATGCCGAGTGGTAAAGACATTGACTTGCCTATTAAGGAAACTGATACAGAAGAAGGAAATTCCACAACGTCTGATGAAATAATTGAAGTTGGCAGTGATCAGAAAGGTGAAGGAAAACAACAAACAAATTAACAAGAGGTAACTTCACAGCATCCACCTATTTTAGAGGTTGTAAAGACAGTTTTAGATAGTGGAGTAGAAATAACAGGTATTGTTGATAAGCCTAAAGAAGTAGAGGCAGTGCAAGTGTTGGTTGATCTACCACACTCTGCATCATCCACTCCCACTAGTTCCAAAACTGGGAGTATGCTGAATCCCCAAATAATATTGATAGAATTGAAGGAGGCATTGAATGTTGACACTGTCAAAGGAAAAGATATTATGTTGCCGAGCATAAGTTCTCTAGAATTGAAGAAGAAGTCTCCGATTTTAGATGTAACATTAGATGAAGTCATTGTCATTCCACAATAGAATCCCAATGAGTTATCTTTTGAACAAATAGGGACTCTTCAAGAATTGCTTAAAAGGAAGAAGAGACAGGAAGAGTTGAAGATAGAACAAAAGAAAAAGCAAGTGTTGCATGACATTAAAGACATATTTGCAAAGGCTTTTGACTTAGAGGATGAAACGCCTCAAGCTCCAATCATTGATCAGCTGGTCAACATTGTACAAAAAGTAATAGATGAGGACATAGACAGCAATGAGAAGCTTCTACAATGGTCCCAGAGAATATTTGAGAGAAAAATTCTAGAGAAAATCTCAGAAGAGATAGCAACTAAACAGGTTGAACTTTTTATTCTTGTAGAAACCTTAGAGAAAGTTACAGCCAATGTTTATTCTTTGTATAGGAAATTATGTGATGTTGAATTTTTCACAAAGGATAATCTACAGCTTGTTGAGAAGCTACAGTTAGATTTGAGATC
>MU223818.1:5882167-5900294 GCA_018584345.1 Thuja plicata | reverse complement strand
CCTTTCGGTAAAAAACCCCAGCACTCCAAAACCTGCACAATGTATTGATCAAAACTATTACAGCTACAATACACTTGCAATGCAAGTTCTTTCAAAAGATTTCAAAACCCTTGAAGACAAATCACGGCAGCATAAAACCGTTCCAACAATACAATCGCATCACATCTCTTCGCAACCCTAACAAACGCTTATATCACGCGCTTTACTTTTTAGGGCTACTCCAAAAGATAACCGTATTAGGGTTTTACCATTCTCTGAGAAAATAGGAAACCCAAAATATTTTCCCCACGATTGGGGAAGAGTGTTCAGTACTCAAATTTATTAGTTGCCACATGTCTTCACCTATCATTGAATCTTCCTGACATAGCTCTTACGTGTCATAGGAATCCGTCATAACCATTTTAGCCATGATCTCCTTACACACAATTCAAGATGCCGACACATCAACATTATTTGCAAGAAATACATTTTACAAAACAAATAATAAGAATAGAAATTATCCAAGGTTGAGACACCTTATTCCTAACACTCTTTTTATCTGGAATGGCTTCCTTAATGCTAAAGATTTATCCAAATCTAAAGCTAAATGGAAAATTGGTAATGGCCAAACTATTAATTTTTGGAATGACAATTGGCTACAATTCAGTCCCTTGAAGGACTATGAGCCATATAAAATATGGAAATATGAGTGTAACCAGAAATTTTGCTCCCGAGTCTGCAACTATAAAGTGAGAAATACTTGGGTGGACTTCCCTCTATCTCCCAGGATTTGTCTCCCCTTACCACTTCTCTGAATGCTATTTCTTTCTCCCCTAATAAGGATGTCTTGATTTGGGAAGGATCCCCAAAAGGTACCTTCACAGTTTCTTTAGCCTACTCTTACCAGATGCAACAAGAAGCCAAGCCTTTTTGGGATAATGTCTGGTTCCTTGGCCTTATTCCCAAAATTAATGTCTTCTTCTGGCTTTTGCTTCAGAACCATATTCTTACTATTGATAACCTTTTAAAGAGAGGCCTCTCGATCCCCAATAGGTGTGTTCTTTGTAAGTGTTAGGCTGAATCTATGGACCACCTTTTTCTTCATTGCTCCTTTGTCATTTTTGTCTAGCAGCACATCGTCTTAGTTTTTGGGTTGCAATGGTAATTTCCTTCCTCTATTCAGGACCTATTTTCCCATTGGACCCAACCTTTCAAGTAAATTGCTTTTCACTTCAAATCTAGACTTGGGCTCTCCCTCACCTATGCTGGGGAATTTTGCAAGAGCATAATAACCGTATCTTCAGGGAGTATAGTGCTCCTCCCAAAATCATTTCTTAGAAGATACATAATGATTTATTGGAAAATTATGTTTCCAGTGGAGGTACTAACCATTTTGTGGGAAAAGACAACTCTGCTGATCCTAAGAAGACAAACAATAAAAGATAGAATTGTACTTGGAGCCATCCCTGGAAGGCTGGTTTAAAGCCAACTTTGATGGCATGGCCAAGGGTAACTTGGGAAAGGTGGGAAGTGGTGGTGTGATTTGAAATTGATTTGATAAGGGCACTGTTGCAGTCATCCTCCCACTTGGCACCCAAACCAATCACTACGTGGAAGCCAATGCGGCCCTCCAAGTTACCAAATTAACCCATGATTTGGGGATCAAAAAACTTTGGCTAGAAGGTGACTCTAGCAACATTATAAAATACCTCAACAAGTCACACCCACTATCGTGGACTATCGCCTATATGATTGAAGAAACCCAAAACCTTTTGAACACTTTTGATATGATACACGTATCCCACGTGTATAGGGAAGCCAACCAGGTTGCTGACTGGTTTTCCAACTTGGCAGTGAAAAGTGACAGCCAGATTTGTTGGCTTCATGGAGGAGACCTCCCATGTGAGGTGATGGATTTAGTTGATTATGACAAAATCTAGGGAAAGAAGGGATTTAATATCATTAATCATGATAGTTAATGCTTTGATTTGAAATGACTTTCCCATAAATGGAAAGTACGGGATCGACAGGAAAGGTAATGATTCCAAGTCATATTTACACACTTTCTAGGTGTCCATTCACAAAGTTAAAACTTACCTTTTAAGGCACATTAGAAGAAAAATCTGGAATATCTTTGTGAGAAATTGTCTATTAAGCTGTAATCTCCATATTGCGAGACAAAGATTTTTTCATGCAATGGGTGGTGAAAGATATAGAAGGGAGTCCTCTAACGATTGTGAGAAATGGAGATGGACTAAGGTCTGGAATTACCTTGAGCAAGGTGGAATTTCCACTTTCATTAAAAGGCTTTATGGAGGGAAGTCGTCAGTGACTAAAATGTTCGTGAAAAGCTGCGACGAGGGAAGTGTGGTGATAGAGGGAAGAAAATTTATGATCACTGAGGAGGTTATCTCCATGTTTACTGGAATCCCCATAGTGGGAAAGAAATTTTATAGGGATCGTAAAATTTCAGACTCAGCGATCAGTGATTTCATGAGGAATGAGGAAGAAAATAAAGCTCTCATCAAGGTCGGGACTTATTATCTTCCTAAAGGGTTTAAATCACTGTGGAGATTCATCTTGAGGTCCATCATCTCTTATGTTACGCTAGACACCAGGTTCGATAGGATCAAAACCTATCACTTCATCCTAATGAACCACTTTAGGCATGGTATGCAGGTTTATATCTCATTCTACTTATATGCTTCTATTAATAAAAATATCAATGGGTTTAGGGATAAGGCTATTTAAAACCCTTCTTTGCATGAGGGGATTTTACTTCTTATTTATGAGTATTTTAAAGCCCAAATTATGGGGAAGGAGGTCGCTGAGAAAGAGGACATAATGAATGTCTCTAGCTCTGATTATGTTCCTTCGGAGACTAAAGATAGTGAGGTCCCCATCCAAAAAGTATACTGCCACTGTGATATCCTCTGAGGAGTATAATGAAAATGAGCAATGGATGAATATCGATGGTGAGGAAGAGATATCCAGTGGAAAAGGAAAAAAGAGAAGGCAGACTGCCATTGTGAAGTACAAAAACAAAAAGAGAAAGAATAGGGATGATAGCACTAGCTGGAAGATGCCTGAGGACCAGACTCATAGAATTTCCCTTGGCTCTTGCCACAAGGAGAAGGAGAAGCTCTAGGAAGAGCATTATGGAACTAATAAGGAAATCCCTTCTCCCCAGCTCTCTGAACCCCACATCACGATGAAAGAAAAGGGGCAAGATACTGATTATTGCTGCTACATGTCTACGCAGGGGAGGAAAATGGTTTGGCACAATTTTGATGTTAAAAAAGCTAAATGGGGATAACCATGGAAGTCATTAATCCCAAAGTTATTGAAGGTGAGGATGGTAGGATTAAGTTTGAGGAGTTGACTAACTCGGCTTTGGTAGTTCTCAGTGATAATTTGAGGGATTTTGAGATGGATCTTCTCAATAATGCCAGGAACAACTCATGCTGGACAAATACAGGTCTATTAAATGGTTATTACATGAAGTGGGGGAGCTCAAGAACATAGAAAAAGGGATAGAAAACACCAATGTTGATAGCATTGTTTAAGATTAGATGAATCTGAGCACAAGGCTCAGAAAAATGGAGGACAAGATGCTGAGATTTGAGGCAACCCTTAAAAGCATTTCTGAACAAAGATTCAACATCCTCAAAGCCTCCAATGAGTATAACCAGATTCTCATTGATAAATAGGAAGAAAAACCAGAGGGGATGGATGTGGCCAATATAGGTGTAGAAAAAGAGTAGAAGACTAAAGAGGGACCTGGTAAGAGGACAAGGGATAGTGTTAAGAAGAAGGAGAATGATACTCTGAATGGTCTCTAGAAGATAAAGGAATCTATTGCCTAAGATGGAGATCCTCTAGTACAAGGATGCAATCCTGATGGAGAACATCTCGTAATTGTGCTCCCTGGATTTTTTGGTTGTCCCTATGTTGTTTGTTTTTTAGTAGTTTAGTTTGCTTTTGTTGTGGCCCAATGGTAGCAAGTTTCATTTTTTTAGCTCTGTTTCTTTTTGTTTGGGCAAACTTTCTGATCTTTTGATCTATTTTAGATTTCAGTCACCCTGTAAAACCTATTTTACTTAATCAAAAACATTAATTTTGAAAATTTTCTATACATTTAAATGGAGATTCTTTTCTTTAGTAATATGAAAATATTAAAAAACTACTTTTGAATGAAGGTCATTTATGAATGAAATTCTACCTTCATTCATAGATGATTTTTGGGACCTTCAAAGGATGATACTTTTGTTGAAATAAAAGCCTCAGAATAAGGGTGGTTTCTAAATTTCCTATCATCTCCCATACAAAATATTAATTTCCCACAAGTGGGACACATTAGTTTGGTTCACTATAATTGTTATAAGTTTATCCTAGACTAATTTATTCGTCATTTATCACTACTGATATTTTTTGGATTGGGAGATGATGTTTTAAAGTAACGCTAAAAAAATAAGACATCATAATGTCATATATATTTGAATTATAATTTTCATAATATATATTGCATTCCAAACTAGGAGAACTATGGAGAACAAAAGTGTGTACCTTACTTTCTGCCTTATTTCTACACTCAATTTTGATAGTGTCACATAGATGTTGTTTAGGTAGAATTTAGTTTTTCCTAATTTGAGCATGACATGATAAAATATTGAAGTCTATCGTCTACTAACCTATATTAGTTTACAATATTTTAGAGTAAGCCTCACCATAGAAATTTATATTCTCTATACTATACCACAAGTGCCACCTATATGGTCTTGTGAGCTTGTGCCTTTGGTTCAAATATCTTCACTAATTTAGATAAATTACCCCTTCCAAACATTCTAATCACTACCTATTAGATTGTGTCAGATAACTCAAGCTAAGCACCATTGATCTGTATTTTAGGATAAGCTTTATAAAATTAGACATCATTAGGAGATCATTATTAGTTGATACTTCTAGCTATTTTAATCATCATCTGTTGGATCACATGTCAAATAATTCAATTTGGATACCAACTATCTTTATTTTTTAATAAGCTCCATGATACTAGAAATATTTATTTCATATTCATCAACACTTTATCATTAGACATGTTAAATATTAAATTCTCATTTAGGCCAATTACATTTGGATGTGGTGAGTCTTTGATATTTGTAAATTATCTAAGGGGATTTTTTAATCATGAAGGAACTTCTATAGTTAAATATACCCAAAATGAATCACCGAGTTTCTTTTAAAAACACTAATTTTCATAGCCATAGGTAAAACCTAAGTTGACTAATAATTATATTATCATTAAATGGTATGTAATTTACATCATCAATCAAAATGAGATAATCTGTAACAAGATCCTCACATAACATTGTGAGATACAAGCATATCTATGGATCTTCCCAAATTGATTCTAAAGTGTATGGGGATAATCAATATTCAATACAAGACATATAATCTTATAATTAATACTAGCATAAATCACTCCTTCAACATGGTTCAATGATGCTTCTCCAAGATAATATATTCTTTGATGTGTTTGATTTAGGTATAAGTCCATATGGATAAGGAAAAAGATTAAGCTACTTGGGTAAGTGCCACTATTTTTCTCCAAAATTTCTCAACAAAATGGGGTTGCTCAAAAATAGAAGAGTAACATCTAGGTTTGGGGTGTCGAGCCTAAAACTTGGAACGAGATCACATTCTACAAAAATGAAATATGTATTAGAGTATTACATTAAATAGTTTAGTTTAGATTAATCAAAAAAAGTTAGTTGAGAAGTTATATTCTCGTAGTCAGTTTCTATACTAGAATAATGAGTTTATATAGCCATCTCTTAGCAATGGAACAATCGTTGAATATAAATTGAATTCTGTTAGGAAAGAAACATTGCGGAACACTTTCCACAGTATCAAATTCTTAGGGGAAATTTAACAGGCATGATTATCAATACCAATTAGAGTCATCAAGATGCACAAAAGTAATCAGAGTAAACATGGAAGAATAAACAGGCACAAACTAGAACACTAGTATTTACATGGGAAAACCCTTACAGATAAAAAATCCACCACCGAAAAAACCCCAGTCTTCTTTGTATTATATTAAATAATTTACATACAATAGACAATGGATTTTTCACATAGGATCACAGGCTTAGATTGTGCAATCAGCTCAGATTGTATAATCAACCTGACATAGCACCACACCATGTTGACACTCTTCCTTTCTCCACCTCTATTTTTTTTTCATTCCTAATGAATCTCACAGACATTCATACACTCTGCAATTTGTTATGGAATTTGGTATATCAACCGTCACTTTACAAAATGGTTACTCACAGCCTTGGTATTCTCCATCTGACAGTCCCGATAGTTACCCCTCCATCGGACGGTCCCTTCAGCATCGGTTCACTCCCTTTGCCTTGGAGACTCCCTTTGCCTTGGGTCACTCCATTTTCACCAAAGACTCCCTTCACCTTGGGTCACTCCTTTCGGCCTTGGATCACTCCCTTCACCTCGGGTCACTCCATTTTCCTTAGAGACACCCTTCACCTCGGGTCACTCCCTTTAGCCTCAGACACTCCCTTTGGCCTCAGATCACTCCCTTCTCCTTAGAGACTCCCTTTCCCTTGGGTCACTCCCTTTTCCTTAGAGACTCCCTTTGGCCTCAGAGACTCCCTTTACCATGGAGACTCCCTTCGGCCTCAAATTCTCCCTTCAGCCTCAAAGACTCCCTTCAGCCTCAGACACTCCCTTTGGCCTTAGAGACTCCCTTTTCCATGGAGACTCCCTTCGGCATCCATCGTACCAATACCACTATGTCGGCACCAGCTTCACCATCCATCTTTGCGTACTGCTTCACTATCGGCTACAACTTCACCATCAATACCATTTGCACACTGTACGGTATCAACACCTCACTGCCAACATAAATGGACAGCCACTGGGTAAATTCATCCATACAGTGAGCATTGTACGGTGGACTCACCTGTATGATGACCACCATATGGTGAACCTCACCCATATGGAAAGTACATCCGAGACATATCCAAACAATCTCCCACTTGATGAGGTATGTAATAACACCTTTAGAGACTCCAGGAAAACATGGACTCTAATGCCCATCAATGCTGATATACCACCCAAACACAAAACCATCATGAACTAGAATTTACTGTGCACAATTGAGATACTTGCAAAATAGTATCATCTCATTCATGGATGTTCCCACCTTCTACCATGCCACTGCCACTGGACACACATAGAAGCTATCCACTGAGAAAAAACATGCAATCTATCTCCCAGAGAACCATAACTACATCTCCCAAAGCACACAAATCTCGATCCAAAAGCTAATCGAATGTATCAACATTTGGTCACAATCATAGGTGAAATAGTACCCACAGTAAGTGCTAGCACATCCAAATATACATACCTCTAAGGTATACCAACATGGATTCCAAAACATCACCATATTCAACCTGTTACCTATAGTCTCAAGCCTCAAGTGCAATACCTATCACATACACGCCAAGAAGCTCCCATTGCACAGGTAATATTAATATGACATGAATCCACTCAACAAAATCATATAGAAGTGCAACAACAAAATTTTAGTATCAAGAACATCAACATTACATCAACCATGTACCATGTCCTTCTACGTACACCTCTAAATGCCTGTCATATTTCCTGCTAAAACCATCATCTGTTTCAACAAACACATCTCTAATCACAAGAGAAAACATCATCACCATCGTTGCTAAGTATCCATGAGCACCTGTAACCCATCAATCCATGCTAACTCCAAAAGTAGAACAACATCTTCATCAAGCACTTCAAGCATATGACCAATTTACTCAATACGCAACAACAAAAAAAAAAAGATCAATGTCAAAGTTCCAACCATGGCCTCAGGAACATAAACATGACAACATGATCTAAAACATCTCAACAAAAGAGATAAAATGCTCCATATGAACATACCATAACATGTCAAATGAAAACATACTCCACACCTTTATCAAAGACCCTGTTGAGCCCTCAATATGTCAACATCTTCAGTCACATGAAGATAAACATCTCCAAACAGTACTTCAGCAAATATGAAAAGATCCTTCTACAACATCAGAATCTCATGCCTTCAATATCTACAATACTAATGAAGATCATTCACTACGTCATTACCAACAACTCCCAATAAATGGTGGTATCGAGTTACACATGGCATTGTGACAAACTTCTTTCACACATCACTGCCAACAACTCCCACTGTATGGTGGTGTCAAGTCACACATGGAATTGCAACAAACATCTACTCATCTTGATGTGCTTGCCATCTCAACCTGCAATATTGACTACTTGCACCCTATAAATTACCCACTACAGAAATGACACAAACAATTTGCTCACAAGGATAACCCAACTAGCCTTGCTCTAATACCACTTGTTAGGAAAGAACATTGTAGAACACTTTCCACAGTATCAAATTCCTAGGGGAAATTTAACAGGCATGATTATCAATACCAATTAGAGTCATCAAGATGCACAAAAGTAAATAGAGTAAACATGAAAGAATAAACAAGCACATAATAAAACACCAGTATTTACATGGGAAAACCCTTATGGGTAAAAAACCTACCATCGGGTAAACCCCAGTCTTCTTTGTATTACAGTAAATAATTTACATACAACAGACAATGGATTTTTCACATAGTCTCATAGGCTCAGATTGTACAATCAGCTCATATTGTACAATCAACCCGACATAGCACCACACCAGTTTGACACTCTTCCTTTCTCTGCCTCTATTTTTTTTTCATTTCTAATGAACCTCGCAGACATTTACACACTCTGCAATTCGTTATGGAATTCGGTATATCAACTATCACTTTACAAAATGGTTACTCACAGCCTTGGTATTCTCCATCTAATAGTCTCGATGGTTACTCCTCCATCATACAGTCCCTTTGGAATTAGTTCACTCCCTTTGCCTTGGAATGGTTCACCAACATAACTTCCCCCGTTAAGAATTTCAAAGAGCTCGTCCATAGATTTGTTCAACACTTTGCATACAATCTTTCAAGATCTATCACCATGTTGGATTTATGCAACTTAAAGCAAAATCAAGGGGAATCCTTTGTTACTTTCTTGCAAAGGTGGAGACAACAATGCTCTTGCTACCCTAGGACCATTCCTAACAATGAAAAGATTGACATCCTTGTTAGCAACTTGGTTCCTGAAATGTGGTATGAAGTTAGGAAGATGGTTTTTGATTCCTTTGACACCATGGTTGAAACCGCATGTAGGATTGAGGATGTTTTGAAAGAACAAGGAATTTTGGTCCCAAACATGGAAACAACAACAACAATGGTCAAAATAACAACCCTAACAAGGATAAAGGAAAGAACTCACACTAGAATAGGAACAAACAAGTGGTCAATGATGGAGTTGTGGACTCCTCCCAACCCAAAGATCAAATTGTGCTCCACTTGTCTAGTGTTGTTCAAGCCATGAAACTCAACACATCTAATCAACAAGAGAACAAATCAAGATACCAAAATAGGCCTAAGAAAGAAAGACGTCAGTTTTCAAAACTTGGTGATTCATATGAGGATGTCTTGAAAACACTTATTGCCAAAAACCTTTCGCATCCTCAAGATCCCGCAAAGTATTATATACCTGATGTTAACCCACAGTGGTGGGATGATAAATCCTTTTGCAAGTTTCACAATGGCATCAGGCATGATATTAAAAACTATTGGAAACTCAAACATATTATCCAAGATCTCATTGACAATGACAAACTCAAGGTAGATGGATTGAACACCAACAACGATCATAAGGCATTCAAAGAACCTTTGCCCAAGTATGAGAAGGGGGAAACCTCTATAGCTAAGAATGGCAAGGCTAAGATCAATTACACTTACACAAGTGCAGAGAATGTTGTCAACATGATGAGGGATAAAGATCCCTATGGTTAAGATCTAGACATGGACACTCCTCCTATATTTGATGAAGAACCCATCGTGGTGCTAAGGGGTCCTAACTCTAGAGTGTCATCGCAAACTCTTAATGTTGTCACACAAATTCAAGGTCCCATTGTCATTAGAGGACACAGTTCAAGTCAATCAAATAAACCAAAACAAGTGGCATCCAAGAATGTCACCTCAAAACCAGCAGTCAATCCTAAGTTGAGCTATAATCTTATCGATCAGTTGCAAAGAACCTCAGCTCAGATTTCAATCTTTGAGCTCTTAGAGTTGTCCCCGAGACACAAACAAGTCCTTGAGGATGTGTTGCATGCAACAAACATCCCCAGCAACTTAGATGTTGATCAAGTGCAGAACATGGTTAACCATATTTCTAGCCCTCGTTACCTTAATTTTTTTAGAGGATGATGATAAAGATTTGAGCCACCCACACAATCTCGCTCTCCATATTGAGGTCATGATCCACAAAACCCATGTTAGGTGCATGTTGATAGATGGGGGTGCTGGGCTTAACATCTGTTACTTTAGTCTTTTGAAAAGGTTGGGTTATTCTGAACAAGTCATAGATACCAGGAAAAAGATCACCATCAAAGCCTATGATGAGGTGGAAAGAAGTTACAAGGGGTTGGTCATACTTCCTGTTAGGATTGGCCTTGTTAAAAAAGATATTTTATTTCTAATAGTTGATGTTGGCCCCCTTGCGTACAATATCTTGCTTGGCAGGTCATGGATTCATGATATGCAAGCAGTGTCATCCACCTATCACCACTGTGTTAAGTTCCCTTACAATGGAATAGAGATTTGTATACCCAGGGATAACACTTTATCTATTAACTCAATTTCAGTAGGAGCTCATGTTCCCCTCAATAGAGAATTAGAAGATTTCGATGCAACCTTAGCTGAATGTAAAGACAAGCTCAAGTCAGTAGATCTAATTGGCATGGGGGGGTATCAGCTCAACTTTCTCACAAAATTACTAGTTTCACCTTGGTCTTATGGAAAGCCTTCACATGAAAAGAGACCTTCCTCTTCATCTATGAATTTATTTGGCACGTTTGTAGAGTCCTTAGTGCCTATTCAAGATGAGAAAGAAGAGACATTTATTAGAGACTCGATTTATAGAGAAGAGAAATACATGCACAATGATAACTTCTCTCCCTCTCCTAAGGCTTATGGAAGAGGGTATACTTTTTTCAAACATATGGGCTATCTTGGACATGACAATCTTAATCACAGATAGGATGCTAGGGCCAAACCTCTTGATCATGTTCTTTTTGGATGCAAGTCTAAGAAGATGGTTGGCCTAGTATTTGTAAATCACAACAAACACACTAATCCTATTCTTGATAAGTTGGATAGTGAAGATGAACTAGAATGCATACCTAATTTGACAAATCAACAAGACATGTGTGAATATTGGGTCCCTTCCACTAATCTCCTTTGGGGAGATTCAGATATTCCAGTCACTCATGAGTAAGTTGTGACTTTAGAACAAGATGAATCAGATGTAGAAGATCCTTTCAGAGAATGTCAATGAAATAATCTTGTTCATTTAATGGAAAGAGAAGGTGTTACCTTTGATAACACTATACCTTCCACATCAAGATGTCTCAAACCCTCATGGTGTAAGCATCCTAGTATTAGTTCAGACAGAAGTTCATATGAGTATGAATGGGACTCCTTCTCAGAGCCTTCCACAGTTGACATGGATGTTGTTGTCATCCAAACTTATAGTTCTCAAATCAAGGTAGCAGATGAGTCATGTGTAGGAATAGAGGATTTGAACCCACATGTTGCCTTAGTGGATAATACTTCACTTGTTAGGATGAATCCCGATTTGGGTAGTTTAGAAGGATACTTGAGGGACTCCAATTCTTCGGTCACCAGAGATGATATCATTCACATTTACAACCTTGAACCAGTCATTGACTTACCCCTTGTTCATCCTGACCTCATCAATTGGTCCCAACACTATCAAGAACCTGAGCTCTTAACATTTCAAAATGATGATGAGATAGCCTGTTACTTAAATGCTATTGAACCTGTAGCCTCTTCCACCAGTGAACCAACTACTAGCATGACCGAGCTAGACATCAATTACGTTGGTCACAAAATAAAAAGAAAAGAAAATCAAAAGAATAGGAGTTCTCATGGTGAAAACCACTGTGTGGCAGTGTCAGAACCAAAAAAAGGTAAAATAAAATGATGTATCCAAGGGTGAAAACCTCTTTGAGGTGCCTAAGGATGAGGTACTTGATTGTCTCCCTAGCTACTTTCAAGATAGATCTTCTGTGCTTATTGAACCAACACAAGCAGTCAAATTGGGTATAGATGAGGCTCCACAGATTGTACACTTGGTTGAATCCTTGTCACCATAAGAAAAATAATCCTACACTAAGTTCTTACAGAAAAAGAAGATCAACTTTGCATAGACTTATTCAGATATGCTAGGGTTGGACACTAATCTTATCATGCATCACTTGTCCATAGCTCCGAGTGTCAAACTAGTTAAAAAAAAGTTGAGAAAGATGCATCCTCACATAGCTCTCCTAGTCAAATCAGAATTAGAAAAACTCCTTGGTGTAGGATTCAAAAGAGCTATTGCCTATGCTGAATGGATATCAAACATTGTCCCATTTTCCAAACATAACAAATCCATTCAAGTTTACATAGATTTTAGAGATGTCAATAGAGCATGCCCAAAGGATGAATTTCCACTTCCCAATATAGACATGATAGTGGATATCACTGCGGGCTTTGAGATTTATTCCTTGATGGATGGTTTTCTAGGTACAATCAGATTAAGATAGCTCCTAAAGATCAAGAAAAGACTCCATTCACTTGTGCATGGGGTACCTATTGTTGGAACGTTATGCCTTTTGGATAAAAAATGTAGGAGCCACCTATCAATGAGCTATGACAACCATTTTTCATGACATGATGCATAAAAACATGGAAGATTATGTGGATGACACCTTGGCCAATTCTCAAAAGAGAGATACACACTTAGATGATTTAGAAGTCATTCTAGATAGCATGGAACAATTTCAACTAAGATTAAATCCTAAAAAGTGTGCATTTGGAGTCACCTCTAGAAAATTGCTAGGATTCATCATTTCAGCAAGAGGAACAGAGGTCGACCCTAAAAAATTCCAAGTAATCATAGATATGCCACCTCCTAGAAACATTAGTCAAATGAGGAGTCTTCAAGGATGTCTTCAATCCATAAGGAGATTCATTTCATAGTTGGCAGATAGAGCTCAACCCTTCAACAAGAACTTACACAAGGGAGTCAAATGTGTTTGGAATGAGGATTGTCAAAAGAGCATAGATCAAATCAAGAAATACTTGGAAAATCCTCCTATTTTAATGTATCCTATCCCAGGGAAACCACTTATTCTATACATTTTAGCGAAAGAATCTTCCTTGGGGGCATTACTAGCTCAACTTGATGAACATGGGAAAGAAAGAGCAATATACTATATTATTCGCACTCTTGTTTCATATGAGGTTAACTACACCAGCGTTGAGAAATATTGCCTTGCAGTTGTGTTTGCTTCCCAAAAGTTGTGACATTACATGCTTGCGCACACTATACACCTCATAGAAAAAATAGATCCACTCATGTATTTTCTAGGTAAGACTGCCCTCACAGGTAGACTTTCTAAATGGATGATGATACTAATTTTAGAATTTGACATAGAGTACATTGAGCGTAAAGCAATCAAAGGACAAGCCATAGAAGATAAATTGGCTGATTTCCCATTGCAAGATATTGCACCATTTCAAGTTGACTTCCCGGATGAGCACCTCATGTATATGACTTAAAGAACATGGAAGATGTTCTTTGATGGATCCTTTATGCAAAATGGTTCAAGAGCTGGTGTATTATTTATTTCTCCTCATGGGTACATGATTCCTAATTATTACAAGTTATTGTTCCCATGTACAAACAACATTGATGTACAAACAACATTGATGAGTATGAAGCTTTAACAAATGGACTTAAGATGGCCATAGAATGGAGAATCATAGAGTTACACATCTATGGGGATTCACAGCTAATAATCAACCAAGTTAATGATGAATATCAAACAAAAAATGAGAAACTGGTACCCTATAAGAAAATGGTTGATTCCTTGAAATGATACTTCACCTTTGTCACATTTCAACAAATCCCTAGAGAAGAAAACAAAGTAGTTGATGCTATGGCTACACTTGTTTCACTCCTTCAGTTAGAGCAACATGAATCCAGATTTGAATTCCTAGCGGAAGAGCTACATCACCCTATCTATGACTACCAAGAAATTCATGTCATTTGTACCCTCATTGGTCATGATTCATCCTGTTACGGTGTCATTTAATCATACCTTCATGATGGTATTATTCCTGAAAACTTTAACCAATCTGAATGCAGAAACCTTACCTGAAATGCCTCTCGCCATTCCCTTATCTCTAGTGATTTGTATAGGAGGGGTCTAGATGGAACACTTCTAAGATGCTTAGAAAAGGAAGAATCCAACTAAGTGTTAGTTGACATCCATGAGGGCATCTATGGGGGTTATTCCAATGGTCTTTCCATGGCCCGAAGGTTTCTTAGGGTAGGGTACTATTGGCCTACAATGCAAATTGACGCAGTAGATTTTGTAAAGTAATGTGAAAAGTGTCAAAAACATGGTAACCTGATACATGCTCTGGGTAGGGAGCTCATTCCTTCTATATCCCATTGGCCATTTTAGCGCTGGGCCTTTGATCTTGTTGGGAATATTCATCCCAACTCATCAGGTGGACACAAGTTTATTATCACTACTACTAATTACTTCACTAAATGGGTAGAAGCTGTCCCACTTTATGTTGCCTTAGGAAAGATAGTTTCTCTATTCATTTTGAACCATATCATCTGTTGATATGGAGTGCCTTCTGAGATTATCACTGACAACGAAGGCTAGTTAAAAAATAAGGACCTTAAACAAATCTGCAAGAAATTCAAGATTAAACAACATTGGTCCTCCATTTACTTCCCGCAAGGAAATGGTCAAGAAGGGGCATCAAACAAAACCATTATTAAAATATTACATAGAATAGTCTGTAAGAATGGTAGAGATTGACACTTATAGATAAATCCGGCTTTGTGGGCCTATAGAACGAGTATTCATACTCCTACTAGGGTTACTACTTTTTCCCTTGCATATGGCATTGAAGAAGTGTTACCTTTGGAGGTTGAGATTCCTTCACTTAGAGTTTCCCTCAAAGGTCTAGTTACAGATGAAGACTACCGCACCATGAGACTTCAAGAGTTAGAACTTCTAGATGAAAAACATCAAGCATCATTTGACCATATGAGGATTTATCAAAAGCGCATGTCCAAAGCCTTCAACAAAAAGGTTTGCCCTAGAGAATTCCAAGTGGGAGATCTTTTCCTACGTGAAAATCCTAAGAATCAACAACATAGAGATCAAAAGGGCAAATTTGAACCTAATTGGCTTGGACCTTACATCATCACAGTATCTTTTGGGTCAGGTGTTTATTTACTATCTACAACAGAGGGAGAGAAGCTCTCTGATCCTATCAATATCTTGCACCTGAAGAAGTTCTATCCATAATGCCCATTCTGTCTGGGGGCACCCTTTGTACATACTTATTGATCCTGAAAAAAATCTAAAAAAAATGATATATTGTCAAAAATTCTAAAAATTAGAAAATGTCCTGAAAAAATGATCATCTTAGTGAAAACCTAGCAATAGGGGCTTTGATGTATCTCCAAAAAAATTATATATTCCAAAAATACAAAAAAAAATTAAAAAATTAAATTTTTTTTTTAAAAAAAAGAGAAAAAGTGCCTTGGTGAAAACCTGTAAACAGGCACCTTGGTAGAAAAAAATTGTAATAAAATCCAAGTGGTGAAAACCTGGAAATAGGTGCTACTTGAGGCCTTTGTACCCCTATTTCTAAGTGCATGTCCTTGACACTTAGCCTTTCTCCATCATGCCTTTTCCTTGTTTCCTTGGTTTGGAATTGGTCTTTGTCTTTGTCTAGGGGGCAACTTCGGTCTCTTAGATGCGTTAGTCTTTAGGACGCCTCACAAACGGTGTTTTTCAACATCACCCCAACTATATTTTTCAATACAACCCCTGACATTGAGTATTTTTCAACACATCGATTTGGTCTTACCCAATTTTTTCATGTGATCTTACCTGCTTGCAAGCATTTGATCCTTATCCTCGGAACTCAGTATCAGTTAACACACTTAAATTTTTTTTTACAACACTAAATTCTTAAGCTATGTCATGATATTTTCTTTGTGTGCTGACTGTTGTTGATTTTCGTTGAGTGTCCTTGTCTAATAAGTCTCTCCGGGATGCTTAGCTAGAGGACTTGGGGCATGGGGCATGTTTTTATTTTCTTTCTGCTTGTGGTTGTGGTCTTGAAACTCTTGAGTGTCTCTTGTTGTTGCCATGAAACACTTAGGAGATTTGAGGCATTATCCTTGGCTATTTTTTTGCACAACCGTTCTTTTGGTCATCCTGACATCTATGCCTTGATGCGAGCATGGTTTTGCTACATTAAATTTGGTAAGCTAACATCGAAACCTTCTTGACCTTTATGTCTTTGATGCTTATGTTAGAATCTTTCCACATTTCAATCTGATATAAATCACATTCATATCTCTATAGTTGCACTTACGACTAGTGATGATTGTGTGATTTTCCGATGTCCGTTAATAATGGCCCAATGATGAAAATAAGTTCCTTAACATTATCTAATTAATGATGAACATAAAATCCTATGTTATAGTTTCTCTATTTCAAGTACACCTTTGCATTTTCATGTAGCTTCCATTGTTAGACTTCATGTTAATTTGCATTTTTAGGCCGTATTATGAGTTTGAGAGGGTTTTTCCTTCATCTTGCGTGTGGACTTTTAATCAACTGTGGCCATGCTTTGATCTTCATTTCCTTATCTTCTTTCGTGATCTCAATCAATATTTTCCATCTTAAATAGTTGATTGATTTTGGGGCATTCTCTCTCTTAAGGAAAATTCTCTTTCTTCTCTCCATTTATTTCCACCTCTTCCGAACTTCTATCTTCCATTCGCTTTCACCCCACTTATTTTTCTTCTAATTCAACCTTGCGGCATAATATTTTCATGCTTGATGATCTACCTTGGTTCTGTGATCCTTATATCTTTCATCTTACATCAAAAACCTTATCTTTAGTTTGATTTGATCAAATTTATCAATTTTTAGTTTCTTCTCTATCTCATTTCAATTTCGATCACGAGGGGGTAGTACCTATCAAACTTCAATCCTTGATTCATCTTTATCAATCCTATCAATTTCTCCACTTGGGTAAACCTTTCTTGAGATTCTTATCTTGGACATGTCAATTACCTATTTACAGGGGTGTTCACCTTGTCTTTTTCAAACATCTTATCTTTGTCCTGATGTGTTCCTGTCCGTCGATCACACGTCTGGGTTTTTTCGTGATCCCAAATCAATCTCACACTTCAACATCATTCTTTGACTACATGTTTTCCCATAAAGATCACACATTAGTCAAAGAGGGGCAAATGTATGCACCCTAAAATGGTCGCCTAGAATATGGGCCCACATTCTTCAATTTATCAAATGACAGAATCAGTTTATCAATTTCCTAAACCAATGCTTTGCAATATTTTCAATTCAAATCAATTCCTCGATCAAATCGTAATTAATTCAACTATTTCAATATTTCCTAAGGTTTGATCATTTCATCAATAATCATATTTAATTAAAAGAAAATACCCCTTTTAATTAAATAAAATGATCTTATTTAATTAAAAGAAAATCCCTTTTTATTAAATAAAATAATCTTATTTAATTAAAATAAAATCTCTCTTTTAATTAGATAATCTTATCTTATTTAATTAAAATCTCTTTTTTTAATTAAATAATCTTATTTAATTAAAATAAAAAATCCCTCTTCTAATTAAATAAATAAAATCCCCACTTAAAGCTGTCTTTTTGATGAAAAAAATGAAAAAAATGAAAATAAAAATAAATAAAACTTCTTTTTCTCCACACATATTCCTAAGTGGTGGGCTTTTTCCTCTCACTTGTCTTTTAGGGATTTATCCCACATTGCTCTTGAGGATGCATTCCTCTCCACACTTTCCTTTA
>MU223818.1:5844991-5872719 GCA_018584345.1 Thuja plicata | reverse complement strand
CTTTTTAAGTTTTACTAAACATAGGTTGTCTGACCATTTAGCGACTTCTCTGTTCGACGCTTCTGGAAAAATAGTAAATTAGGGAAAAAAATTATGAAAAATATGTAGGAAATAGGTTTTTATGTTAGATTTCTATCAAAAAAAGAATAAATTAATTTCGATCTATAGAGATAGAGTTAGAGTGATCAAAGTGAACCTATGTCCAAATTATAATTAATGTCACTTCACAACTCAATAAACTATTAAATATTCAACCAAATTGAATGAAACCAAATGTATTCCCTAGATATTTGTGTTACAAAGCTAAATTCAAAATAATTACATTCTTATCAGTTTTATAAAAAAAGTTATGTTGATCAAAGTGAGTGTCACTCCTGAAAAATCCTGATTTTTCACAAAAATAATTTTTGAAGGAGAAGGAAAAATGGATACAAATAAATTCCATTTTTAAAAAAATATATATATTTATAAACTAGACAAAAAATTATAAAAGTCACTAGTTTACATCATCTTCAAATTCTTAATGGTTTAATGACAATTGATGTTCAAAAGCGAAGTTTTTTTCAGAATGTTCATTTCAGTGTCAAAGTTGGCCAAAAAGTGGGACACATTTTTGTGGGATCACCCTAACATATGGTTCATTTATTTAATGTTTTTCTTTACACATTGCTAAAATAGGATTGATTGGTAAACACTAATTTATTTACTATATTTTGATAAAGGCTAAGACTGCTATTCAGTAAAGCTTAAGAAAAAGGTTAACAGTGAATTTTGAGCAGTAGTAATTTGATAAGATTGTTTAAAGGCATACATCTTGTAGGAATGAAGATAACTAGAGGTTTATATTTGTGCTATAAATTTTTTGGGTTGATTTATTGGATTAATGTTTGAGGTCACTGATTCACCCCCACTCTCAGTTATTCTAACAATTTTCCATGAAGGGATAGATACCACCTTCCTTGAAGAAGTACATGACCATCAGGTTAGAGGTAAATTCCTCCTCAATCTTATCAGGTTCCACTCTTTGTCTATCTCCACCCATTTCCAGATAGGGATAGAAAAGCAACAAGGGCACCCACCGAAGGAATAAAATGTGGTTTGTAGGGGAATTCCTGTGCAAAGAAAAAGAACCACGAAAAAAAAAAGGTGAAACCACACTTGCAATACCAATACCAGAGAAAAGTTGACAAGGTATATAATCTCAGACAGTAAAAATTGTGGCTTAGCATAGGAGTAATCGACCGATAATTAAACCCTTTAATAGGGTAGTAATTACATTGTCCCTCAACAAGCCTCACTAGATCCGTGAGAAGATCTAGCATGTGAGAATGGAATTGCAAACTACAAAATCCATCAAAAAAATCTACCCCAAATCTATTACAACCCTCCGTATTCTGTACTTTCTACAGAAGAAACTTATCAAAATAATGACACATTAAAACTTTTGGATTATGGAAAGGCCACGTCAACACCCAAGTAATGATCATAAAACCTCCATCGCTTGCCAAGTGGTAGAAGACATCAAACCCAACACAAGTGGCAAGAGAGGGAAAGGTGATGGGCTCAGCCTTAGGCGACCAAATCAAAAAGTGGATTTCAAACATCATAGTGAGTGTTGTTACCATTTCTCATTTCTTGCAAAAGAAAGTCTTGAGTAGACTCAGGGAGATGACTGACATCTCTCCAAAAACAAAGTATGTCTAAAAAAAGACCACTAGTGGCCAGGGAGTCTGCTACAGAATTCCCTTCCCTATAGGTGTGTCTAAAATTAACCATTTATAGCTTATCAATAAATCCCCAAATGTCAGTTAAAATAGGGTCCACTTTTCACCCCACCTTGGAGGTTCCTTGCACCGCCTCTATGATGATTTTGGAATCCCCCTCAATTTTCAACTTTGTACATCCCATGCTTATGGAAAATTTAAGACCCCATAGGAGGGTCATACCTTCCACCTAATTGATAGTCTATATGTGAAGGGGGCTAGAGAAAGTAGCAACCAAACACCTCTCATGATTCTGAATGATTCTGCTTCCCGTCTGCTTTCCCCTGCAAACAACACCATCAAAATTGAGGTTGTGCCACTTAGGTTTGGGGGGACCAAATAGTAGCATGCTTGATGAGGAGTTTCGTATTGTCATATCTATCAACACCCTTAAAAATGCCCCAGGTCTAGGCTATCCTTCTATCAACATCAGTAGGGGGATATTGTGGGCTTTTACAATGAGCCACCAACAAGCTCTCCTGTAGCAGCTTAAACCCTAGGTGGAATACCTCAGAAAGGGAGATCTCTTTCTCTTAGAAGATCCTATTATTTTTCTCCTTCCATAGTGACCAAAAAAAGATAGGGGGGATTGCGTACCACATTATATTAAGGAAAGGGTGTTGGGAGTAGGAATGCCAATCGTTAGGCATGTGTTTCATATCCCTTTTCACAACCCAATTGAGGTTGAGATGATGAATGATCAACTGCCAGACCTCCGACAAGAACTCACAGTGCAACATGATATGATTGATTCTTTCTTCCTCCTTTTAGCATAGACAACATCTATTAGCCAAGATGAAACCCCTTTTGACCAGATTATCTGAGTAAGGATTTTACCATGGAGCACAGTCCACCAGAAGAAGTTCACCTTAGGGATAAGCTGTGAGCCCCAAATCTTCTTCCAACAAGAAGTATCAGCAGTCTCCTTAATCAAAATATTGTAGCTCGATTTGACAGAGAAACCCCCATGGTGGGTGTGCGCTTAAATATTCTATGAAGGCGGTCAACGAGGGGAATGTGAGAAGTATGCAACAACTCCCTCAGATTAGTGGCAAGAAGGACAAGATCAGGACTATCATGCAGATGAGGAAGGAAGTCCATCCACCACCCATGTATGATGTAATTGGTGACCAGGGTAACAATCTGGAGAGTGAGGATGTTCCTAAGATGAGAGAACTTTGAAGACCCTAGAGTGATGTCAAGAAACTAAGCGTCCTCCCAGAAATGGATGTCCCTTCCATTGCCCAGTTGTCAATTAACCCCCTTGTCAATAATACTTCTGCATTTGAGAATTTTGTTCCAAATATTGGATCCCCGGGGGTGGCCATGCTCCATAAAGAGTTTGCAGAATCAGCCATGGTCCAGGTACTTGGCTTCAATGATTTTGCGCCATTCAGAAGATCCCTGGATCAGAGACCAGATGACCTTAGATAACAATGCTCTATTTTTAAGTTAATAATTTTCCTTAAACCCAAGCCACCTAGATTATTAGGAAAGAAGAATTTGTCCTAGCAGATGAGGGGGACCACTTTTTCTCCTCACAACCAGACTAGAGGAAAGTGCATTGAATTTTCTCAAGTTTGTCAGCCATTAAACTAGAAATTTTGAAAATTGAGAGGAAATACATAGGGATACCTTGTAATGAGGAAAAGAGTAACTGGAGCTTACTAGCACTGCTAAGAAGCTTTCCCTTCCATCTAGAGATTTTCCTTTGAGTTTTCTTGAGAATGGTGTTCTAGAAGTCATTCTTAAAATATTTGATCATTAGAGGAAGCCCAAGGTAGGTCACATGGAAGGTATCAGACTGACATCCCAGAATTTGAAAGATTTTGTCTTGGACAAAGGAATCTGTGTTGAGGAACAACAACCTTCTTTTGTGGTAGTTAATGTATTGACCAAAAGTAGTAGCATACTCATCAAATAGGCTCTTCCACACACGGGCTTCCTTCACTGAAGAGACACCAAAAAATAAGGTTTCGTCAACAAACTGCTGTAGGACCAAGGGGGAGGGTGGTGGCAGGCTTAATCCCCTAGATTCTACCTGATTGGACCAACTGCATCATATTGAAACCAAGAACCTCCACCAGAAGGATGAAAAGGTAGGGAGATAGGGGATCCCCCTGGTGCAAACATTTTCTTGGGGTGAACTTTGCACCTGGTTTTTCGTTTAAGAACACCAAGAATCTGACAATCTCTATGTAGACCTTGATAAAGTTGATGAATGGTTGAGCAAAGCTAAAAGAGGAGAGCACCTTATAGAGGAAGATCCAATTGACCTTATCATAGGCTTTGGATATATCAAGTTTGAAGGCCAACCCTGCAGACTTGTTGTGACCAATAGAATGTAGGATTTCATGAGTAGTGATGGACACATCCATGATTTTCCTGCCAGGGACGAACCCCTTCTGATTGAGACTTATGATCTTGCCAAGAAGGGGTTAAGTACAATTAATCATAATCTTGGAGCAGACCTTGTATAGGGTGTTACAAAGACTTATAGGTCTGAAGTCCTCTATAGCCCTGGGGTCCCCACACTTGGGCACCAACACAATATAAGTATCATTAAGCTTCTTAACAAGATTTCTAGTCCTAAAGAAGTCACTTGCAGCCCTAGTCACATCCTTGCCAACACTGTCCAAGAATTCCTGGAGGAACGCCAAGGGAAACTGTTCGGTCTAGGAGCCTTGTAAGCACCCATGGACAAAACAACCCTTTGAACCTCAACATCTAACACCCGGGAGAAGAGGATTTGATTATTAGTAGAGGTCATAGACCTAGGGAGGCGAGAGAGGAGCTAATATTGCAAAACCTCCATATTACCAGAAACAACATTGGAAAAGGTGTGGGTGAAGTAATCAATAGCTAAATTGCCAAGGTGAATCAGATCAAAAATTTCCATTCCCATCTTGTCATGAAAGATACTGATAGAATTCCTCTTCTTGTGCTTACAAGAAGACTGGTGGAAGAAGGAGGTATTACGATCCCCCTCCCTCAACCATAGGACCTGAGATCTCTACTTCCAAAAGAATTCCTCCTTAGCCATGATATTTTTCAAGTACTTCCTGGTAGTTTCCTCATCATTGTGGAGGTCTAGAGAGAGATCGTCAGCAACCATCTATCTCTAGAGGCCATCAAGTTTCCCAGAAAGATCCTTCTTATTTTTAAATATATCCCTAAAGGTTTTCTTTCTCCACCCTTTGACAACGCCTCTAACGAACTCAAGTTTTGAAGCCACCCGGAACATCGCAGTTCCCGCACCAGGGTTGACCACCATTGCATGAATTTTGCATGGAAATTAGGATAGAAGGCCCACATGATTTAATATCTAAAGGGGGCAGGATAGGGGCTCTAAAAATCCACCCACTTAAGAAAGAGGGGGTTGTGGTCCGGGGTAGTTCTGGGAAGAGCAATAAGCGAGGAAGAAGAATCTAAATCCCAGGAGGAGGAGACAAAGAAATGGTCTAGGTGAACCTGAATGAGGTGTGATCCCTTCCTGTTGTTGGTATAGGTGAAGGGGTTACCCTTCAACTCAGTATCATAGAGGCCATTTAGGCAGACAAAGCTAAAGAAATCCCCTATGTTGTAAGTGTAATTCATGAGACCTCCGATATTTTTTGAGGGAAACAAGGGGGAGTTGAAATCACCAGCCACCAAGAACTTAGAATCCTGGAGGGAGAGGAAATAAGCAGAGACCTCCTCCCATACAACCCTTCTTCCATGGCATATGTTTGGCGCATAAACATTAAAGTAGTGCCAGAGTGCTGTCGGAGAGGTGAAAGAAACTGCAAGGTAATGTTGGGAGAAACTGAGGGCATCCTCTCTAACCTTGGAAGGATTCCACAAGGTGGCAATACCTCCAAAATTCCCCAAAGCCTTAGAGTAGAAAAAATGGGCCCCAAGCCATAACTTCCCCACCAAAATTTAAAAATTCACATAAGACATCTTGACTTCCTGAAGTAAGAGAATGTCCACTCTGTAGTCCCAGATGTATTGTTTAACAACAAATTTCTTATGGGGGTTATTTAAGCCCTGAATATTCCAGGATTGAACAATAATTTCTTACCTTTTTGGCGGAGGTCTAGGGTTAGTTGTCTACCTACAACAATCTCCTTAGCAACACTCTTCTATCTTTTGAACCTTTCGAATGGCCTTCCCAGCCTGGTTTCCGCACCAACATCAATTTTCTTATTCCTTGTTTTTCTTTACTTGGTTTGCCAATCTACCTCATCGCGACCCAAAGAGCCCAGCAAGCCTAGAGTAAACACGGGGGTAGCAACTAGAGACACAACCACATCAAGATTGTACAACATTAATTTCTCAAAGGAAGCATCCTGGGAACCCTTAGGAGGGGATGAGGGAACATAGGTTTGTCCCTCAAGCATACCAGCCACCTTTGGGGCAAGCATTGAAGAAGAAGTTGGGGTGAAGCCAACTGAGGCACCACTACTAAATGGTATTTCTCCCTCTTCTAGTCTAGAGGGTACTTGGAAATCTGACTATACCATAGTGGGTGGAGGGCAAGGGGAAACCACCGCTAGGCACACCCCGAACCCCAATACATAGTTAATCTGTAGCTCCAAAATTAGTGGAAGGCCAAGGGCGTTACCACCAGCCACCTTCGCATCAACCTCTTGATTCACATGGGGGCACTCTCCTCAAAAATAGTCGTAGCCTCCATGGATACATGCTTCAACTTCAAATCTAGCTTGCGGGGAGCCTTATAGTCCACCCTTGTGTGTCCTTTAGAGTTGCAGGTCTAGCAAAAGAGAGTAGAATTCTCATAAACAATAGATTGAGTCCATCTTCCAAGCTTAGATTTAAGCACCGTGAAGTTGGGAAGATTTTTTTTGATCGACACATTGACACAAAATCAAGCTAAAACCATATGAGATTTAGAAAGAGTTGCCAAATCCATAGTAATATAGTGTCCAAAATAATTTCCAATCCACCTAAAAACCTACTCATCCCAAAATTCAAGGGGTAACCTAGGTAGACGAACCCATACCAGAGACATTCAACTGAGCTCAGCAGAGGGGTTGAAACCTGGTTTCCACTTAGCCATAGTGAAAAATGTTTCCCATAAAGCCAGGAACCGGACAAACCAAAGGTTAGGTCATCCATAGCTATGAATCTAAACATGAGCAACCCTCCGGGCATAACTGAGACCACCACACTTTCTTTGAGCTTCAACTGGGTTCCCACCCACTTCCTAACCATGTTAATGGTTGGACAGAAATTGAAATTTTTTGCCATAAGCGCTAGGTTTAGGTCAGCCATGGTTTTGTCAACAATAGAGTCAGGGAGAGTGATTTTTGTGCCTTCCTCTATGAGGGAAATCATACCCAAAGTGGAATCCAAATCACCCACTGGGGTCCCCACAAGAACACCTTTCCAGTCAACCTTGGGGGCGGGGGTGCGGGGAAGGGCAGGGAATCCGAAGTACCTGCCGGAGGAAACCTGATGGGGTCAACTGCTTGCAGATCGACAATGAAAACTGAAGGAGGGTCTTTGGGCGGGGGAACGAACTCCCCCAGCAATGACCGCCATGTCCAAGAATTCAAAATAGCTTTCTAGTCGCGAAAAGTTGTAGAGCAAGAAATGTGAATGATCTAACTAATTAAATTTACATATGTTGATAGATAAAATATAAATATAAAATAATAATTTAGAATTAGAAGATATTTAAATATCAAATCAACCTCAAATACAATTTATTTTAATATAAATAAAAAAACTATAAATTACAACATTTGCAACAATATTTATATTTAGTTTTCTTTAAACAAAAGAACATTTTGAAATAGAATCTACTTGTTTGACCCTTTATTTCATCTATTTACTGGTAATAAGTTCTCATATTATTCATGTAATAATATGCCCTACACCTATTCAAGGATAAGTTGGTTTAATATTTAGTTTAATAAAAATTATGTATAAAAATCTGGTTTCCTATACAACTAGGGGTTGCAATAAGATGATAACATAATTTTACTCTTTCTTTTATTATAGAACGCAGTGTAACCAAAATTCACTTCTATATGGCTAACTATTGGCTACTAATGAAACTCATTGAAAAGTAATAAATATTTCAAAGGCACATATAGTGGTACTTGCAAGTGTTAAGTCATAGGTAAAAGAAGTCATTTCTATGGTAGGATACACAAACAAGGTGGTGGTAGTTCTAGTACAAATATTCTTCTTCTTAGAGGAATCCCATAAATAAGTAGTTGATTGACATATCCACTCATAATTTAGTGCAATTGGCTACAATCTATATTCAAGCTGTAGTGGTAACTTTTTCTTGTGAGATTATTTATTATTTCGAGGCATTTAGTTGATTCATTGAATGCCTTGGAAATAGAGAATGGTCTTTATGGTTGATAATTAAAGAGCGGAACTCACATGTAGTAAATTTAGAATGGTAATGTCTTGCTTTCTTAAAATGTAAAATTAAAATATTTTATTTAAAATAAAACATAATACATATATTTTTAGTTCAAATATAATAATCTGAAATATAATATTGATTCTTTTAATAGCATTTACTTAAAATATTATTTTTTCTTCAAATATATAATTTTATTTAATTGAAATTATAAATGTATAGATATATCATTATTCTTTTAATGAATTTTCTTATTATGACATATTATTATTATTCTTTTAATATATAGACATATTATTAATCTTTCACCTTCTTGTTGTCAAAAAAGATGAGACACAATCCACTCCATAAGCAATTGACAACAATTATGACAGATTGTAGAAAATTGATATTTTTAATTGAAACTCAAATAATTAAACAATTTTTATTTAGCAAAATAAGAATGCAGCTGATAATAGAACTGCATTTGATTAGCCAATCAATATAGCATGCATTAAAAATCAAACTATGTACATGTGTGCAAATCCCGTCGCACTCTATGCTGCCTAAAACCTAGATTGGCTTTGCCTAGACCATATTTTATCTTCACACCTGTCATGAAACTAAAATTTGTATTAATATATTAAAGCATAAATCATGAATCCTCTTGAAATTTACATGTATTTGGAATAAAACATAAATTTGTGTTTCAAACAGTCTTGCTACTTGCAAAGGATCAATACCAGGGATGAGGTGGGATCCTGCCCAAATAAATTTTAGGAGAATGGACACCCTCATTCCTGACTCTTAACCAAAAAAACAATCTCCAAAAAAAATAAAAAAAAATAAAATAAAGACTCCAAGGTCAACATAATATATTTTCTCATTCAGTAATCAACTCTAAGTAGATGGCTCTCACAACTCACAGACACGATCGATACCAAATTTTGGATTTTTCGCACTGCCAAAGAATCCTTTAGCAAGCTCTTCATCATTTCATTACCAAACCTTGTGAAAGGAGGACGGCTTTACCGCTGGATGGACGCCATGTTTTCTCTCCTTCTCTCTCTCATAACTATTCTCTCTTTGTTTGCAGGTCACTTTTACAAATTGTCTGTTCAAATTTCTCTCCTTCTATATATTCCTATGCTTTTCATTTAAAATCATTGTTTTGCAGGGAGAGGAAGTGCGGAAAAGGCTCAGGCGTTGTTTGTGTTCGGAGACTCTTTTGCCGACACAGGGAATCGCAATCCATACAATCAAAGCGAAAACGAGACATGGAGACGACCATACGGTTTTACCTGGCCTGGATATCCTGCAGGCAGATTTTCTTCCGGAAAAATCCAGCCAGATTTTTGGGGTAAAACCTTCCTTCCACTCACAAATGGTGAAATTTAGGGGTTTTAGGAACGTTTGGTTTATTATTATTATTATTTTCCGGTCAGGGTGCGGGCCTCAGATTGGCAAAACATCCTGTGATTCAAAGTATGATGACTTCTTAGCTCTTCATACAAGAGTATTGAGAGAGGGGGTTGAAAGCCTCAGATCGGATCTGAAGGAATTGTCCATCATTATTCCAGATTTGGTGTCTGCATTTAATCATATCTTCTCCAGGCCTGCACAATTCGGTACTTCAAATTCGATGCCTTTTGTTGTGTGTTTAATAAATCTTCAAAATCTTTTCTTTGGGAATGATACATCTGTTCTTGAAACTGTGTGACAGGTTTTGTGGATCTGTTCGTGCCTTGCTGTGCTGAGAAAGGAGGGGTTGAAAGGTGTGGAGAGGTGGACGAAAGAGGCAGGGCTTTATTTGAAGTGTGTTCAAACACAGATGAGAAGTTTTACTGGGATGCATACCATCCAACAGAGCGAGGATGGAATGCAATAATGTGGCTGTACAGTAATGGAGCAGCAGCAGCAGCAGGGGAAAATAAAACAATCAGTTTTATTGAAGGGGCGGCAAGCATTATTGAGTGGGTAGAATCCCTTGGATTTGTGGATCGGTGTTTTCTTTGAATGTGTTGTCTTAGATGAAGTGGAATGGAGGAAATGATAGAGACATGGTTACAAGTAAATATCAATTCGATGTCTTTGTGAAAATCAGGTTATTGTAATGTATGGCAACGAAGCACGCACAGTGTTTGACAAAATGCTTACGTCAAGTGTGATATTATTCAGTATTCTGATTGTGATATTATTAAATATTCTATAATATTGCCAAGACTAATTTGTAAAGCTGGGGCGTGCCTGGAAAAGCATGTTCAAAATGTGTGGCACAAGTTCATATAGCAAAACAGAGTCAATAGTGGATGAATGGTACCAACGTAATGTAGGCCCTTCACAAGTCCAACCACTCTTTTAACATAATTTTCATTTCCTATAAAAAAAAAATTGAAATTTGAATAGAGATCTTTTCATAATCAAAATAAATTGGATATGTCAATTGTTAAAAAATCAAATGTTTTATTTAATAGTAGGTTGTATTTAAATTTTTTTCATGAGTCACAAAAATGATTTTATTGTAAAATGATAAGATTCTATATTACAATCAAATATTCATTATGAATTTCTATGATCAAAATTTATATCTATATATTTCATTGAATATTCCTCACTAAAAACAGCTAAGAACATTAATGTAAAAAAATTATAATTTATTAAATGCAATTAATATGAATCATGTCATTGTAAATTTGTATGTCCCAGTTGATCTAATAGTAAATAATTTGTATTGTTGAAAGATGTCACAAGTTCAAATCCTCCAGAAATAGACTTGTATTCCTCTTTTATAACACAGAGAAATGTCCCCCACAAGAAATATAAGATAATCCTATATAAAACAAGTGCAACGTAGTGGCTGAGTATTTGCCTTAATAATAATAATAATAATAATAATAATAATAATAATAATAATAATAATAGTAATAATAATAATAGCTTATGGCTACTTTTTGACTTTTTTACACAAATATAATTAGATTGATTGATTTATTAGGAGTTAGATATTATGTTAATAATAATTAGTTAAAAAACAATTATTGATTATTTAGTTACTAAGTAAAAGTATAACTCATATTAATCACAAGATAATTAGTATTATAGTCATTTGATATAGTATTTAAAATCTTGTATTGATTTAGAATTATAAATATTTTACTTTTTTTTTTTTTCATTTTGTAAATTTAGGATAATTAATTATTAGTATTTTCAATCAAATTAATAAAAACAAAAAAATAAAATTAACCCTTATAAATGTACATAAATTGTTTTTAATTTTTGAAAAGAATTGAAATAATATCAAGATTTAAAAAATATATAAAAAAAAAATATCAATTGAATTATTTTTCTTAAATATAATAAACTAATTATTACTTTTTTAAATAAAATAATTCATACATAAATAATCAATATAATATATTATAAGATATTTAAAAAATTAAACTTTAAATACTTCACATAAATTAATTATTCTAATAAAATATAATTTCCTTTATTGAAAAAATAATTATTAAAATGAAAATAAATTACATTATTTAATTAGTAAAACAAGATCAAACTTCACATATCAAATTGCTAATACGGTTAACTTATTTTGTTGAATATGTTTAATTTCAGTTTTATAAAAGAGGAAATGTATTCCTCTTTTATAACAGTTAAATGTCCCCCACAAGAAATATAAGATAATCTCATATTAAAAAATCATTTCCACAAATGAATAAATGTACATGTATTCATCAACATGGAAAAATGTGAATAGCATATACCAAATTGGAAAACTTGAATTTCACTAGCCAGTGTGATAAATCTGAAAAATATATCTTTGGAGGCTATGCTTTAAAGTAATTTAAATATCAAGGAAATGAGTTCTCAAATCTGAAATCTCAAAAAAAAAAAGAAAAAGAGCACATAGGCCCAATTATAGCACTAGGATTGACCTCTATTTACTACATGAGGATATAGATGCAATGCTTTCTACAATCAGTAAGAATCTAATTTGTAAAGCTGGGGTGTGCCTAGAAAAACATGTTCAAAATGTGTGGCACAAGTTTATATTGATAAAATTAGCAAAACAAAGTCAATAGTGGATAAATGGTACCAACATTATGTAAGCCCTTCACAATTTGAATCACTCTTCTAACATAATTTTCACTTCCTACGAGAAAAAATTAAAAAGTTCTTCACATCTTAATAGAGATATTCTCACAATTAAAATAATTGGATATGCCAAATTGTTAAGAAATCAAATGTTTAATTTTATGTTAGGTTGCATTTAATTTTTTTTTCTACAAGTTACAAAATAAATTTTATTGTAAAATGACAAGATTATATGTTATAATTAAATATTCATAACAAATTTTTATGTTCAAAATTTATTTGATAGTAATTATTTTAATTGCTTCATCAACCTATATATTTTATCTAATATTCCTCACTAAACATAGCTTGGAATATTAATGCAAATAATTTTTATAATTCTATTAAAGACAATTAATATGAACCATGTTATTGTAAATTTATATGCCCGAGTTGATCTAATAGTAGATAACTTGTATTGTTGAAAGAGGTCACAAGCTATCTTTTATAATACAATTAACTGTCTTCCATAAGAAATATAAGATAAATTTTATATAAGAAAATCATTCCCTTTTCACTTCATGCCAACCGAAATGAAATAAAGTCCACAATGAATAAATATACACTACTCATTAGCATGAAAAACATGATTTACATATACCATGGAAAAAATGAATTTTGTTGAGATATGAAGCCCAATAGCCATGTTTCTTGGTTGTTCACATTTGACATTGATAATAAGATTTTACCTACTTTGAAAGCGGATGTAACCAAATTGGTGAACCATTATAAATCTATGTATTGCATTTTCTTGTTTTGTTCTTGTTTTCCATACTTCTTTTAATTTCTTTCGCTCTTCCAATATTTACAATTGGTGTCAGAGCTACGCAGTATAGCTGGTTGGGAAATTGGTGTAGAATTCCCTGAGTTATAGAGGAAGCAAAGATAGATAAATTATTGGGTCAGAATTTCAGTCTGTGAAAGGTGCAAATGGAGTCACTACTGATGATGAATGATGAAGATTGGGATAAATTGGATATGAAGGCAAGAGCTATTATTTGTCTTTCGATGTCCAGCAATGTGTTGTTCAATGTTTCATTAGAGAAGACTTTGTAAGAGTTGTGGAAAATAATCTCCTTAATGTATGAGATGACTTCAACATCTAATAAGGTATTTATTATAACGAATTTATACCATCTAAAAATGAAAGGTGGAATTGTGTCCAACCATCTTAACGAGTTTTTAACATTGGTTACTCAATTGATTTCAATGTGTATTAAGCTAGATGATAAAATTAAGGAAATTTTATTATTGTGTTCATTACCTAATAGATGGGAAGGAGTTGTGATCATAGTGAGTACTTAAGTGGATTCCAAAGCTAAATTAAATTTTGACAATGTTGCATCCACTCTTCTTAGTGAATACATGAGAAGGAAGAATCAAGAACCCTATTTTGGTGAAGCTTTGACAGTTGTTAGTGTTATTAGGGGAAGGATTCAAGATGGGGAAAAAATAATAGTAGAAGACAATCTCAATTTGGAAAATTTTTAAAGTCAAGAGGTAGAACTGGTGATTGTTGGTTTTGTGGAAAAGTTGGCCACACAAAGAAGAATTGTTAGTCTTATAAGAAGGCACAAGAGAGGGTGAGGGACAACAAAGCTGATACTACCTACAATAAGGATGATAGTTTTTTGATTCTATCAACAAGTGAAACTATTTCAAATTATTGGGTTTTAAAATTTGGTGCATCTTTCCATGCCACTTCATGTATGAAATGCTTCACAAACTACCAAGAAGGTTAGTTTGGAAGAGTATTTTTAGGTGACAATAAAGCTTGCGAAATAATCAGTAAAGTAGATACTATGTTGCTATTAAAAAGGTGGAGGCAAATGACTTTTCAAAGATGTTCGTCATGTTCCCAAACTTAAGAGAAATCTAATTTCTGTATGTCAGCTCTACACTCAAGGTTGTAACCTTTTCTTCTCTTCAGATGCTTGGAAAGTAACAAAGGGGTCCATGGTCATCACAAAGGGTAATAAAGTTTGCATTCTATATGCTTTAGAGAGTAATAGTGAAGTGGGAGCTGATATGACAATTGTGGACACCAACTCAAATCTTGCATCAAAGGCCAAAACACATGAGTAGGAATGAATTTCTTGTTATGTTCAAAAGGGAACAATTACCAGGTCTGAAATTAATTGATTTCCAGATTTTTGCAAACATTGCCTATATGGAGAATAGAAATAGGTCAAGTTCTTAAAGACCTGTCATGAAAAGAAATGCTCACCTTTGGAGCTTGTTTATTTAGATGTCTTCAGACCCGCAAAGGTAACATCTATTATAGGTGCTAATTATTTTATAGCTTTCCTTGATCATTGCACTAGGAAGGTTTGGATTTTTATGCTTAATAGGAAATCTAAAGTGTTTAATGAATTCAAATTTTTTAAAGCTTTAGTTGAAAATCAAAGTGGGCATAACATCAAATATTTGCAAATGGATAATGATGGTAATTTCTTCTCATTAGTGTTTGATAATTTTTGTGTTGAAAATAGTATTTGTAGAATTTCAAAGGTTAATAAAACTTTGAATCCAACTGATGCTTTGACAAAGGCAGTATCGAGAGAGAAGTTTGAGTTTTGTAGGACTTCTCTTAGCATTTTGAAAATATGGCACTAGAGGAACAAGTAGGGGAAGTATCAGATGTGTAACAGTCTCCGTTGTCCTTCAAGTGGGATTTTTTTGAGATATGAATCCCAACGGTAATTTCTCTTGGTTGTTCACATCCTGTTGAGGTTGTAGCCTATTTAAATCCATGTAATTCTCGCTACATGTGTTGTTGTAAAACCTAATATTGATAATAAGACTTTCCCTAACTTGAAAGTGGATGTAGCCAAATTGGTGAACAATTATAAATATGTGTATTGTGTCTTTTTTCAATTCTTGTTTTTCATACTTTTTTTCATTTATTTCTCTCTTCCAATATTTACAAATTTCACTGGCCAATGTGATAAATCTCAAAAATATATCTTTGGAGGCTATGCATTAAAGTAATATTAATATCAAGGAAACAAATTCTCAAATATTAAATGTCAAAAAATATGGGAAATTAAGTTTGTTGAAGGGGTGAAGATTATCATCAAGTGGATACAATCTCTTGCCTTCCTTGCTCATAATGTTTCCTTTAAATCAACAATCATTGTCCTCTGATTTAATATACTCTCTGTATTTCTCTCACAACTTGTCTCGTAAAAAACTAGTGGTTTTAGTGCCAATGAATTAAATGTTCTTCTATGTAATCGACAAGATTGGGTTCTTCAACACTAACATATTTAATGACTTGATTATTGCAAATGAGGAGTTTTCCCAGTTTATGATTCATTAAATCAAGTTCTTGACCTAATTTTGATAAAATTTAAAGTGCAAGAAGAGGGGACAAACTAGAAGTGGAGGAGAACATCTAAACTGGTCTACAAAGAAAAATAAGAAATAATAATAATTATTTTAAATTTATTAAAATTAAGATTGAAATATATAATTTCATTTATTTATTGCAGCCTATTTTTTTAAATGTGATTTATTGTTTTTTCTTTTTGAAATAGCTTATATGTTGTAACTATATGGTATATATGTCTACATTTATTATTAAAATGATATTTATAAGATAATCTAATATTAATTTTCATGATGTCTTGGATGAAGTTATGTCTGTCATCCATACTATTTGGTATGGTTATTTTTTTTAATGTTGTTTTATCCATCATTATTGTTATTTTATTACATTTAACTTGGGTGCACTTATATCTACACCAAATGAGTGTTTTTTATTTTAAAAAGCATCCAAAATTGGGGGCTGACCCGAACAGAAAACAAGCATGAGGAGTGTCGATAACCAGCAAACCACCCACAACAAACCCTCATCCTATGCCAATTTTAAAAACCAAAAATCAAGAAAGAAAATGAGTAGGCCCCAGTTCCAACACAGAGCTGGTAACCAGCCTGGAAGTCCTAATAGGCCCCAACCTCACCATGAGGTTGGTAACCAGCCTATGGTAGTGATTAACAGCAGAGTTAATATTAACAGTAAAAAATAACAGATAACAGTAATTAACAGTAAAAACCAGTCTGGTAGTCTTAACAAGCCCCAACGTCACCATGAGGTTGGTAACCAGCCTGTTGTAGTAATTAACAGTAGAGTTATCATTAACAGCAAAAAACAACAGATAACAGAAACTAGAATTTAAACGAAGATCAAACAGGCCTACATCGCCCAACCAAAGAGTCCAGTCAAAAAGGTTAACCATAGGCAAAAGGGGGGCTATTTGGGGTTACCTTCCCCGTCTTTCAACAGGAGCTTCAGCCAATCATCCGCAAGGAACTGGTACAGTTTTTCATCCTTACACTCACCTCTCGGGTTCATTTTCTCCATGTGAAGGAGTTGGAGTGTAGTGGCAGCCGCATGCATGACCTTAACTGTAAAATCCACAACCGTGTTGAAGCTTTCCCTGAGATTATTGATTTCTGCTCTCATTTTGTTTATCTCCACCTTGGGGTCAGACAACAACTCCTGAAGACCAGCATTACCAATGGGGGTGTCACTCACAACATCAGACAGTTTATCCTCTATTTTTTTAGGGTCCTCCGGGGTAATATTTATAACCACCTGAGAGCTAGGGAACTCTGGGGTTAGGAGCGGAGAGTCTGATTTCTTCTCCTCAAAGAGTTTTTTCTTTGAGAGGTCATAGTTGGGGAGATTGAAACTGGCTGAGACTTGAGAGTCATGGCTTTTCTCAGACCCCTCCACAATAGGGCTTTGCTTATTTTTTTCCTTATCCTTCTTCTCGACCTTGATTTTCTTTCCCACTTTAGATTTCCCCCTAGTTGCCTTCTTGATATCTTCTTCCTCCTCTGAATCTTCTTCCTCTTCTTCCTCTTCAGTACACCTCTTTCTCACAACTTTTTTCTTGTATCTAGTTTTTGTGGCTATTCTGTTAGATCTCCGTCTACTTTCGTTCTCCTCCTCCTCACCTTCAGAATCAATGGTGATTTGGTCACCGTCGGCCGAGCTCTATATATTTTTCTTGGAGACCAGGGTTTTGGAGGAAGTTGTGGGGTTGGATAGCGTGACTTGAAGCTCATTAGGGTTCGCAGAGTGCTGTGTGAGAATAAGAAGAGAAACAGTCCTAGGCAGGCAAAGGGCTAAATGGAAATTGTAAAGGCAAAGCATTAAGCCCTGATGGAGGATGCAATACTACCTTATGAGGATATTTAAGAAAAATATATACAAAAAAACAATAAACTAAATGTGTTCAAAATTGTAATTCTAGAAAGCTTATTTCAAGGGTTACATAGGGTCTTCATTGAAGGGGAAATATAGTATCACATGCATTCATATTGGGGGGTTTAAAATAGGCAAAAAAAAGGGGCAATATATTTTCTAAATAAGGGGGGAGGGGTGTTTTTTAGGGGTGGGGTGCAAGGGTTTATATAGGAAAATACCTATGTGAGGGGTATTTGAGGGGTATTGGAGGGGGTGACAAAAAGGGAATTTGGGGCAGTATTTTTAAAAAATAGGGGTATTCTTTAGTATGCCACGAACATACATGATATGATTCAAGTTCACTAATTGAAGGCCCCGTAGTGTTACAATCTTAGAAAACTCATGTCTTAGTGTTCCAATTTGTCTATCCACCCAAGGCTTTGAAATATAAATTTCTTAAAAGTCTTCTATGATTAGAAAGGGATTTAAACGGAAAGGAACTTCACTCAAATATAAATTTGAATGAATTTCCATTGGAAAATTGAAAGTATATTAAAGTATTCCTATACAAACACCTTCAAATAAAGGTCATTTTTGTCAAAAAATAACATTAACTTTGGAAATATTTTTATACATTTAAATGGAGATTCCTTTCTTCAGTAATATGAAAATATTCATGAATTGAAGTACCTATGGGAGGAGCAGGAGGAGCGGGAATTTTGAAAGCAGGTGGGAAACAGTCCTCACAAACGTCAGACTCTGCAGTAGGAGGAGGTGATGGAGGAGCCTTGGCAGACCAAGGCAATGAAGACACAACAAAAAAGGATGGGGGCCCAAGCGAAAGATAGAGGGGTCCAGGAAAAGAGGAGGTGGGGTATAAATCCTCAAATCAGTCAGCGACCTCACATGGTGACAAGGAGGATTTAGCTTGGCATTGTCCTTGGTCAACTTTATTCGGGACTAAACCCATAGGCAAGTCCTTATTTCCGGCTATAAAAGATCTATTTATTAAGGAAAAGGGAAAGTATGCTATCGCTTTACCGGATGAGCTCATAGACCATAATATTGCTACTATGTCCCTCACCTTGGTGGGAAAGATTGGAGGCTCTAGGCCTAATATTGATGTTGTTAGATCCTTTGCCAAGAGTAAATGGAGTTTAAAGGCCAAGTTGAAATAAAATCTATGGCAAAGGATTTTTTATCCTTTGAGTTTTCATGCCTAAAGACTATACCAAGATCCTCTACACTGGGGCATGGGCTATTGGAAAATCGACACTAGCCCTACAGAAATGGACTCCTAACCTAGACCTGAATGACTCATTTTACATCCAAGCCCCGATTTGGGTTAGGTTATTGGAGCTCCCTCTGGAGTTCTTGTTTGAAGATGTCTTTGCGGGCTCAGCAAACTCCTTCGGTGGGCTCCTTTCGATTGACCTAGTGACAGTGGAGAGAATGCGCCTCACCTATGCAAGGATTTGCATAGGTGTAAAAGAAGGGAAAGACATGCCAGAGGTCATAGAAATCCACTCAAAGTTAGGAAAACAATTACAAAAATTGGAATATGAAAGTGTGCCCTTTGCGTGCTTTCACTGCAAGAAGGCAGGGAACATGGTAAAAAAATGCCGGGTTAAGGCTAAGGAGAAAGCTAAGAAATCCCAAAAGCCACAGGGAAAATCTCAGTATCTTACCACTGAGGCCACTATCTCTGAGAACCCCCGTATTGTTTCACAGGTCTGGAGGAAAAAGGAACCATCATTGGATCAACCGTGTAAATACTGGGAAGGGGATGAATCAACCAATATTCAGACTAAGACTCCAATGGAGCACCCGAAGATGGAGTCAAACTGTTTGGAATTGATGTCATTTGTGCGTGTTGCCCCTATCTCAGAGGGTAGCATCCTTAAAGCCACCAAAGACTCGTTTTTTGAAACCGAGTTTCTTCTTTCTCCCTCTTTGTTTTCCCCTCGATCCCCTCAAACATCTTTGGAGATTGGTGTTTTCTTGCCAAGGCAGGAACCACCGATGAGCAATCTCACGCATGAAACCCTAAAAATTGAGGGTCGGGAAATGGATCTGGAGAATTTGCTAAACTCGGCTACTCTGGGGAGTTTCACCAGAATGGAAGCAATGTTTTCCAATCACAAAGAAGTGAAGGAGAGTGAATGGACTAAGGTAAAGAACAAAAAAAGCAGCAGAGATCTAGCCCCGATTTCTCCAGCAACAACTAGAAGCAAGAACAAAGCTAATCTTGGAGGAATAAAGAAAATGCCAGGGCAAAAATATTTGTTCCAGATCTGGCAAGAAGAATCCTGCAAGAATATAGCAGATAGAACTCAACAGACCATCCAAGATGCCTGCACTCCAAGTTATAAATGAAGCTTATCTCCTGGAACATTCATGGTCTCAATGGGCCACACAAGCAAGATATAATTAGAAATATGATTAGAGATCATAGACCCGATGTTATGTTAATCCAAGAAATGAAGATGAATAAGGAAAAACTGGAAGGTATTAAATTAGCTTGGATGGTGCCTCTGAAGGGCTGATGACTCTGTGGAACTCATCCCTATGGAATGCTAACATTGTCTATCGAGAAGGTAACGTTTTGATTCTTAATCTTACAAATTCTAAAACTTTTTATAGTTGGTATATTATCAATATCTATGCTCCAAACTCTAAAAGGGGGCGTAGAATTTACTGGGATAAAATTAGAGGCATTATATCTATGTTAGATTTATCCAAATGTATAATTATGGGGGACTTCAATACCCCTCTCAAAATTGGGGAGAAACAGGGAGGGATAAATCCTAATCATGACAATAGGCAGGATCTCATGGACTTTATCAATGATCTAGCTCTTCTATAAGTGGATCTTCATGGGGCTAATTTTACTTGGAGCAATAGGAGAACTGGGGGTGCTTGCATCCAAGTTTGGCTAGACAGAGCCTTGATTACAACTGATTGGTTGAACTCCCACAACAGTAAACTTTCCACTCTGGTGCGAATTGGCTCAGATCACTCCCCCATTTCCCTAGTCCTTGACCCTCTTATCAAAAAAAGGCACTTCACCTTCAGATTTGAAAGAATGTGGACCTCACATCCTAACATAAACATTAAAATTCAGGAATGGTGGAATAACGAGATCAAAAGTTCAGCAATGTTCAAAGTTGCCAAAAAACTTAGAAATGTCAAGAATAATATAAAAATCTGGAACAACAAGGAGTTTGGGGACATCTTTGCCTGCAAAGAGAAAGCCATCTCTGACCTAGGCCTCATTCAAGATGAAATCTAGAGAGATGGGTATGATGAGTCTAATCTCATTCTTGAAAAACAAAAGCTCTCGGAGTACCACAATGTGATTGGTAGGGAGGAAATGTACTGGAAGCAAAGGTCTAGGTCTATATGACTAAAGGAGGGGGATCAAAATACTTGTTTCTTCCACTTCTCAACCATGAGACATAGGGCTTCCAACAGAATCACCAGCATTAGAAGTGGAGACCAAATTATGCAGGAAGATAAAGACATCTCTTTGACTGCCGTGAACTTCTTTAAATCCCTTCTGTCTAAAGATCATCACTTGTTTGAGCAGGACTAGTTGAATCTTGTGAACAAGATTCCTTCTATCATTATGGAGTACCAAAATAAACCTCTGTGTTCTATCCCCAACATGGCTGAAGTTAAAAAATCCCTGGACTCCCTTCCCAGTGACAAGGCCCCAGGTCCTGACGGTTTCCCCATGTTTTTCTTTCACAAGTTCTAGGAAGTTGTCAAATTTGATCTGGTTAAAGCAGTGCAAGAATTCTTTGGGTTCAAGAATCTTCTTAAAGAACTTAATGAAACCTTCTTAGCGCTCATCCCAAAGGTTCCAAGGGTAGATTCCATGGATCTTTTCAGACCCATCAGCCTCTGTAACTCATTCTATAAGATCATTTCTAAAGTCATTACTATCAGAATTCTTAATGTGCTACCTTCCATCATCGCTCCCCAACAGTTAGGATTTGTTCCAGGCTGACAAATGCTGGATTCTATTATGGAAGTGCACGAGGTGATACACTCTCTTGAAGTAGGGAATAGGGAAGGTTTCCTCCTCAAGCTTGACTTATCAAAAGCCTATGACAGGGTGGATTGGTCATTTTGTTGAAAGTGCTGACAACTTATGGGTTCAATGGTAAACTCTGCCTCATCATCTCTCAGCTTATCTCTTCACCCTCCTTTTTAGTCCTGGTCAATGGCTCTCCCTTATATTTCTTCAAGGCCTCTAGGGGCTTGAGACAAGGGGACCCCCTGTCCCCTATTCTCTTCATTACTTTGGCAGAATGCTTGGGCAGGTCGATAGCAGCACAAAAGATTACTGGTGAGTTGAAAGGCATCAAGCCATCTTCTGGTCAATCCATATTCTCTCATCAACAATTTTTTGGTGACACCATCGTTGGTGGGGAAGCTTCAGTGAAGGAGGCTAGTGTGATTAGAATTATTCTGGATTCTTACATTAAGGCCATCGGCCAGTCAATCAATTGGAACAAGAGCTCATTATTCTTTATCAATACTCCTGAGGCTAGACAAAGGAGAATGGTGGAAATTCTTGGCTATGGTACAAGATCCCTTCCTTCTACTTACTTGGGTCTCCCTCTTGGAGCTAAACCCCCAGAAGAGTTATGGAATAAACTTATCGACAGATTTAATAGAAAATTGGCAGGGTGGAAAGGCATTACTCTCAGCCAAGAAGGAAAGATTCAACTAGTTAAGTCCACTCTCCAAAACCTCCCTACCTACGCCCTCAGCCTATTTTCTATTCCATCTAAAGTGGCGGAAGCCTTGGAGAAAATTCAAAGAAGATTTCTGTGGATAGGAGGGGAAGAGAATAAACGCATCCCCCTAATTGCATGGGAAAAAAATTTTCTTCCCAAAAGGGAAGGAGGTCTGGGAATCAGAAGGTTAAGGCCTTTTAAAAAGGTGCTTCAAGCCAAAAAGATATGGAGGATTTTTCGTGGGAAAGGGGAATGGCGTGATTTCTATGAGGAAAAATACTTGCCCAATTCTTCTCTGAATGACTTCTTTGAGAATGAGGAAATCATGAAAGGATCCTATATATGGAATGGTCTTCTAAACACTAAAGAGTTGGCACAGTCTAAAGAGAAATGGAAAATTGGAAATGGTCACAACATAAGCTTCTGGAATGACAATTGGCTCTTGACCAAGCCCCTGAAAAACATTGACATTTTGAATCAATGGAAGGAGACCTGCATGTTTCTTTTTGGGGAGAGGGTCAGCAATTACAGAGTGGGGAACTCCTGGGTGAACTTGGCTTCTATTTCCCCAGATTTAATTCCATTAACCATGGCCCTCAATGCTATCTCTCTCTCTCCCAGAATCAAGAAACTTTGATTTGGGAAGATTCCCCACAAGGATTTTTCACTGTGGCCTCTGCCTACTCTACCCAATTTACTCAGGGGTCCTCCCCTTGTTGGGCGAAAGCTTGGTTACCTGGCCTAACCCCGAAAATCAATTTTTTTTTCTGGCTTTTAATCCAAAACTGAATTCTTACTGTTGACAACCTTGTTAAATGAGGCATCCCCATCCCTAACAGGTGTGTTCTTTGTCTCTACCATGCGGATTCTGTAGATCATTTCATCATCCACTGCCCCTATGTTAGCTCTGTTTGGAATTATCTCATGTCACTCTTTGGCATCCAATGGTGTTTCCCTACCTGTGTGCAAGATATGTTCTCTAATTGGACCATGGCCTTCCAAAAAATAGCCTTTCTCAAAATCTGGTCGTGGGCGCTACCTCACTTCTATTGGGGCATATGGAAACAATGAAACAATCACATCTTTAGAGAATGAAGTGCTAGCCCTAAAATCATATTTGAAAAAATCCATCATGCTCTGATGGAGAACTTTGTTTTACATGGCAATACTAATCCTTTTGTAGGTGCTAGAAAAGCCGATTCTTCAAACCCCAAGAAGATGAAAGATAAAAGACAGAGCTGCACCTGGTGTTGTCCTTTGTTTGGTTGGTCCAAAGCAAATTTTGATGGAGTGGCCAAGGTAAATCTGGGTAAGGCGGGAAGTGTAGGCATTATTCAAAATTGCAACAGTGAGGGCATTGCTGCCGTCAGCTTACCGTTAGGCATTCAAACAAACCATTTTGCAGAAGCTTGCGCTGCCCTCTACGTGACTAAGCTTGCACATGACATGGGAGTCAAACAACTTTGGTTAGAAGGCGATTCCCAAAACATTATAAACTACCTTAAAAATACTCACCCTCCTTTGTGGACAATTTCCAACATGATTGAAGAGACATGGAGCTTGTTGAATACATTTGAAAGGGTGTATATTAGCCATGTGTATAGAGAAGGAAATCATGTTGCCGACTGGTTCACCAACCGGGCGGTGCGTAGTGAAAGGAAAAAATGCTGGCTTTGTGGAGGAGATCTTCCACGTGAAGCTTTAGGTATTGTGGATTATGACTGAATCCACGGGAAGGAAGGACACATAGAAAATAATCATGAAAGGGATAGCTTAGAAATGTAATGGCGTCGCCATAAATGTTAAGTACGAGATAGGCTGGAAGGGTAATAATTACAACCAAATCTCGCACACTTACTGGGTACTCAAAAACAAAGACATTAATTCCTTTTCAAGGCATCAAAGAATATCATTCTAGAAACATTTTTCGAAGGTTGGTTTTAGCAAAGCTTTTCCCTTGTTGGTGCATTATCCTAAGGCGATGGGTGGAGAAAGACATAGAAGGGAACCTCCTAAGGATAGAAAAAATGATAGAGGCGGGCAAAAGTCTGGAAACATCTGTAAAATAGAGGGATTACTACCTTTATCAAAAGAATCCATGGCGGGAAATAGTCTGTGACTAGATTGTTTGTCAAAAACTGGAATGAAGGTAGTATCGAGATAGAGGGAAAAAAGTTAACGGTGACTGAGGAGGTAATCTTTGTGGTTATGGGGATCCCTATTTTTTGTAAAACATTCTATAGAGATTGAAAGATCTCAGACTCTGCAATCAGCGAGTATGTTAGCAATGAGGAGGAAAAGAATGAGCTCACCAAAGTTGGCACCCATTACCTATCGGATGGGCTGAAAATTTTGTGGAGGTTTTTTCTCTGGGCCATAATCTACTACATTACGCTTGATACCAGGTTCGATAGAATCTGCACCTACCATTTCGTTCTTTTGAATCATTTCCACCATGGTATTAAGGTGTCTATTCCCTTCTATTTATATGCTTCTATAAACGAGAATATTAATGGCTATAGAGAGAAGGCTATCTCTAACCCCGCCCTGCATGAAGGGCTTATGTTAAATATCTATGAATACTTTAAGGCCCAAATCCTGGGTAAGGAAATTTTTCAGATAGAGGAGAGGGAGGCTTCGGGGTCTGATTATATCCCCTTGGATACGAAGGATAATGAGGGCATGCATTCTGATGAGAATGAGGGATATGTTATAAAGAAGAACCACCAGAGCTCATCTTCGAAGAAGAGGAAAGGTACCCAGAAGAAAATTAAGAAAGAGATTATGGTTACCCCCAAAAATTAGAAAGCCATGATCATTTCCTTGGATGAGGAATACGATGAGAATGAGGAAGGTATGGATTTGGAAGGCGAGGAGAAGATTACTACCAGGAAGGGCAGAAAGACGAAGCATACAAAATCGGATAAACCCCAGAGAAGAAAGGAGAAAGATAGGGAGGCCACTACTGATAGGAATTCTATGGAGGAAAAGAATTGCAGAGCTTCCCCTATTTTAGACTCCATACCCCAAAATTTGGGTGATGACTAGGATAAAGATTTTAGCTGCTATATGGCCGATAAGGGAAGGATTGTGGGCTGGAGAGACTTTAACATTAAGTCAGCTAAAATTGGAATCACTAGAGAAATAATAATCCCCAAAGTCAAAATTAGTGAAGGTGGGAAGATTAAGGTGGAAGAGTTTATCGACCCTTCTATGGTGGTGTTAAGCGACAATACCAGGGAATTTGACCTTAACCTACTCAACAACACTAGAAACAACATGTTAGATAGTTACATAACTATAAAATGGCTCTACCACGAAGTTGAGGACCTCAAAAACACTGTTAAAGGTACCAACAAGGAGAAAAGGGATGGTGAGGATGAGGAATAGAGGAATCTGAGTATCAGGGTCAGGCAGATGGAGGACAATATGACAAAGGTGGAGTCTACTCTCAAGATTGTAGCTGAACAAAGCCATAACATCCTAAAATAGACCAAAGAGCATACCAACACCATCATTGAGAAGCTGGAGGAGTGGATGGATGTGGCTAGCACTGAGGTGGAGACTGAACAGAACATTGATTAGGGCCCCAACAAAAGAACTAGGGCCAGAACCAAGAAGGCTAAGGATAAGGACGGGGAGAGCATCATCTAGAAAATCAAGGAGTCGGTGGCCAACATGGAGCTTCTGCAGGCCAAAGCGGCCACTCTCATGGTGGACCTGTCTTATACCCCCTAGGATTTTTAGCTAATAACAGGTTTTATCTTCTTTTTTAGAAGCTTTAGCTAGTTTTTTGTTCTGGCCTTTTCGGCCTGCTCTACTCTTTTTTTCTGAACTATCTTTTGTTGTTTTAATGCTTTATCTCTAAATACTTTGTTTCGGGTTTCAGGAACCCTGTAAAACCTGTTTTACTTGATCAAAAAATATGAAAATATTTAAAATAATACTTTTGAATGACGGTCATGTATGGATAAAATTCTACCTTCATTCATAGATGATTTTTGTGACCTTCAAAGGATGATACTTTTGTTCAAATAAAACCCTTTGAATAAGGGTGGTTTCTAAATTTCTTGTCATCTCCCACACAAAATATTAATTTCCCACAAGTGGGACACACTATTTTGGTTCACTATAATGGTTATAAGTTTGTCCCAGACTAATTATTCATCTTTTACCACTACCCATATTTTGTAGATTGGGTGATGATGTTTTAAAGTAATGTTAAAAATATAAGACATCATAATGTCGTGTATATTTGAGTTATAATTTTCATTAATATACATTGCATTCCAAACGAGGAGGAATATGGAGAAGAAAAGTGTGTACCTTACTTTTACCCTTCTTTCTACACTAGCTTTTGATAGTGTCACATATATGGTGTCTAGGTAGAATTTAATTTTTCCTAATTTGCACATGACATGATAAAATATTGAAGTCTGTCATCAACTAACCTGTATTAGTTTAAGATATTTTAGAGGAAGCCTCACCATAGCAATTAATATTCTCTATACTATACTATAGGTGTCGCCTATATGGTCTGGTGAGATTGTGCCTTTGATTCAAATATCTTCACTAATTTAGATAAATTACCCCTTCCAAACATTGTAATCACTACCTAATAGATTGTGTCAAATAGCTCAAGCTAAGCACCATTTATCTATACTTTAGGACACGCTTTAGAACATTAGTCATCATTATCAGTTGATACTTCAAGATATTTTAATCATCATCCGCTAGACCACATGTCAAATAATTCAATTTGGATACCAACTATCTTTATTTTGTAATAAGTTCCATAATACTGGAAATATTTATTGCATATTCGTCAACACTTTATCACTAGACATGTTAAATATTATATTCTAATTTAGGCCAATTACATTTGGATGTGGTGAGTCTTTTATATTTGTTTATTATCTAAAGAGATTTGTTGATCGTGAAGGAACTTCTATAGTTCAATATACCCACAGTGAATCACCAAGTTTCTTTTAAGCACTCTAATTTAAATAGCCATCGGTACAAACAAAATTTACTAATAATTATATCATCATTAAATGGTATGTAATTTACACCATCACTCAGAAAGAGATAATACGTAACAAGATCCTCACATAACATTGTGAGATACAAGCATATCTGGGGATCTTCCCAAATTGAGTCTAAAATATGAGGATAATCAATATTTAATACAAGACATATGATCTTATAATTAACACTAGCACAAATCACTCCTTCAACATGGTCAATGATTCTTCTCCAAGATAATCTATGCTTTGATGTTTTTGATTTAGGTATGAGTCCATATGGATAAGGAAAAAGATTAAGCTACTTGGGCAAGTGCACTAAGATGGGGGACTAAAATTTTTCCACTTTTGCTTTATGTTGGTCTCCAATTAGCACTTTTGTGTGCACCAAATATGATGAGCACCATATTTTGCATTAGAAAGTGCTCTCTCTCTCTCTCTCTCTCTCTCTCTCTCTCTCTCTCTCTCTCACACACACACACACACACACACACACAC
>MU223818.1:5796111-5812305 GCA_018584345.1 Thuja plicata | reverse complement strand
ACTTCACTAACTCCCACTGGAACCAAATTGACACCAACGACCAACCCTACCCAAACAACCAACCCTATCCAACAGAATAATGGTAATGGGTCTGGCTCTGATACCACTTGTTAGGAAAGCTACTTGCCGAAACACCTTCCAAATGCCAATTTACAGGGGAAATTGATCAAATCTACTGAGATGCATAGGAAAAATAAGAACAGAGAAAATAAAGACACACACAAGATAAAACACATGAGATAGAAATTTACGTGGGAAATCCTTATGGGAAAAAAACCCACCACTGAAAAACCTCCGAGCAACTTTGTATTACAGTAAACAATTACATACAAAATCTCTAGTTTTTCGTACAGGTTCACAAGCTCAGATTGTGTTACAATCAACCTGATATTACAACCATACAATTCTTCATGAATCTTGCAGCCATTTATGCACACTACAATTCGTTACAAAATTCGGTACAAGAACGGTTACCGGCAAAACAGTTGTCTACCAACCGTCTATCACACACGGTGATTACTCACTTCAGCACTTTTGCCTCCGTTGAGTCTTGCTTACGGTAACTTCTCCCTTCGGCACGTTTACCTCCGTCGGGTAACTTCTCCCTTCGCTGTACGGTGAGATTGCCTCCGTTGTACGGTGGTCTGTCTGTACACCTTCTCCTCACCGCACGGTGTCTCTGTCGTACGGTTCACCTTCTGTACAGTTCATTTCTACCGTACATTCCTCTCTCTCTTCACCGCACAGTGATATTATCTCCACCATACGGTGGTCTTGCCATACGGTTCACCTTCCGTCATCCTCCACCGTACGGTGGCCTTTGCCGTACGGTCCTCCACCGTATGGTGGCCTTCGTCAATCTTCAACAATTATTTTATAAAGTAGTCAGGGGCAAACTATCCTAGCATTGTTATGACACGTTTTCTATCTCCAAACCTTAATCTAGTCTAATCTTTTAGATTTTTAAATAATACAATATTGAGAGAATTCTACATTGACTCTTCTTCTTCATCTTCTGGTTTTTTGTCAAAGATAAGATTTTGGCACATGGTATCCATCCTAGGATGTACTTGCCGATAATACTCTAGTATTTATTGACCAATCCAGGGTGCATTCCGCTCACATTCAAAAGGGAAATCTCTAATGCCCCATTTGGTTGCGGGAATTAGAAAATGTTGAATTTGATCAAATGCAGGAAATTGTCAAATCATGGATTTGATTTTCTGATTTTTCATTTTCAAAATATAATTTGAACCGTTTGATTGACCTGGAATATGAGCGAGAAAATGTATTTCCTCTGTTTGCTTCCAAATTTTGAAACTAGAATATATGGAAAGAATACTGTTCATTATGGTGGAGAATTCAGACTCTGGATCATTTTTTGGATTTATATGGCAAAATATGTAGTTTAATAGAAAGTGGTTTAAAATACGTCGTTAAAATTGCAGATCTACTTAGCAAAACCACACAGAAATAATGATGTGGAATCCCAGGTTTTCTACATAGGTACTTTTGTACTCTGGAAAAGCATGCCTTGTGTCAATATGTAGAACTTATGACGTTTGCGCTTGGTATTTGAATCTTCTGGAGAGTCAGATATTGTCACAGAAAATGGTTTATTAGGAACGAACGACAAATAATGCTAGATGGAGAATGGCAACGACAGTGAAATTGATATATCCCACGCATTTTAGTCATAGAAGAATGAGCTATACAGCCATTAGAAGTCGACCATAAATTTTTGAAATACGACTTTAAGTTAAAGTTTTTCTCAGTGAAGCACACATACACAACAATGTCAGATTCATATACAACACAAGGTAAGTTTGAATTCTGTGAATTCCTGAGCTGCTGCAGCTTTTTCTTCTTGAAACCCTCGATTCTTTTGTTTTTCAGAGTGAACAGGGCTTTGTATTTATGAAATTTGTTGTGTTACAGGGGACTCACAGGGCTCACCGGTTTGCACGCGCACTCTAAATATTAAATTTGGTTGTACACAAATCTGAAATGGTTTCAAAATGGGGATTTAAAAATAAGAATTTGGCTTACAAATTCTAGTTTCACCTTTTCAAGTGGAAGATGTAAATGTTCATTTTGAATCAAAACATGAGCATATACATCTCCCTCTTCTATTTTCATTTTGCACTCCCAAACAGAAGATTGAACAAAATCAAAATTAAGAAATGCTAATTCCAGCCTAATTCCCCCAACCAAACAGAGTATAGTGGATAGTTTATTACTCTGCTACATGCATTTTTTTTTTCCTTTCTTCTGATGTAGTTGTCTACAAGTCGGCATTAGCATTAGCTATGTGCTCAGATGGCTCTAGGGTTTTTTTTTCCTTTATTAGTTGCTTTCTCCTGCACACATATATTACATATTCCTTTTCCCCATCGAGAGGTGGTTGCGGGTTTTGTTCTTGTCTGGCTTGATTCTTCCTATTTTTATCTTGTGTGGGTTTCTTCTTCCTATGCACATATACTGCATTGTATATTTCTGGAACACATTGTAATAGTCAACTAAAGACTTTATTTTGGTTTTCTTTTAAAAGTGAGAAACAATTCATAAATTATTGGTTAGTCTAAGAATTGACCTGATTACTGATATAAGGATATTTTCTACTACATAGGCAATTTTCGAACTTACTCTAAAGGTAAAATATTAGAGTCTAGAAGCCTACACATTCATGAAGTCTCAGACTTAAGCCTCAAGATTTTCCATAAAGTTGTGATTTGCAAGGGAAAAAATCAGATATCATCATTTCAATTTTCGGTCACAACTTTCCTATCACGGTTAATTGTGCTTAATTGATTGCATTTGATTGATTAGCCTAAATAAATTTAGTAGGATGTGATACAAACACTTATAATAGATAATGAACAATCAAAAAGAATAATTCATAAATTATTGTTCAGTGTAAACATTGATCTGATTACTGATATATGAATGTTCTCTACTCAATTGGAAATTTTCTCTCTTTTTTACATAACATGTAAGCTCTTCCTTGCTAAAAGGTGATATGAAGAATGTGTAGAAAGGTCAAATAGGAAGTAGAGTTTAATATGGGCAAAAGGAGAGGGGAAACAATTCTTGGAAAGGGAAAATTAGAAAGAAATCACATAAGCTTGGATAGATTAGATTGCAGAATGAAGACTGAGGAAGGCAATTTCAAGGTGGGAAATTAGAAGTTTAAAATGACAAGTGAAAGTGCTACACGAGGTGCAAAATTTGAAGTGAAAGTGCTACAAGAGGTGTAACATTTGATCTGGATTTATTGTAGAGGTAAAATCCAAGAGCTGAGAAGCCTGCACAATCATGAAGTCTCTGAATTAAGCCTGAAGATTTTTCTAGAAAGCTCTAATTTGCAGGGTTAAAAATTAGAAGGCATCAATCAACGATCATTCAACTATACTTGAGTAAATAATTTCAATCGAGGATTGCAATATAAGGGATAACATATCCCTGAAAGCTAAATGGATATAGAAATTGCTAAAACAAACAACTATATTATAAAATTATAAAGATTTAAAAGTAGAGACATACATGGACAATGCACATAAGGGACTGTGCACTCCTCTTTAAATCTAGTTCAACGAGTTATAACTTACTCTCTAATAGATTAGTAAGTTCTAGCTTCAATTCCACTAGAAAATAATCATAAAACCTATTAAATTAATCATTGTGAAGAATGGAAATTCTCAAATACCCTGTATTAATTTCAATGCTCCTTGAAAATTCCAAACCCAATACAATTTTTGAAATAAGAGAGGGGTATAAATTTATTCAAACTAACATAAAAACATAAAAATACAGAGAAAGGGCATCAAACAACCCTATCAAGATCCACCAAATGATCTAATTGATGGGCCAAGCCTAGAGGAAGTTGAGTCTTATCAACAATGTTTGAATAACGCATATGATCAGAAGCCCACTTTTCCAGACAATCAGTAACACTATTCCATTCCCTCGAAATATGAGTGAAAGTAACAGACTCCAAAGAAGTACACAACTTATGAATCTGGTCAACAATCAAAGCTAAGCTCCAACTAACAACCTCAGAATGTTTTTGATTTAACAGACATATCACCACTTGAGAGTCGGATTCACAGATAAGCCTTCTCCAACCAAGGACACAAGCATGCTTCACAACATACAAAATAGCTTTGGCCTCTATCAGGTTGTTAGTGTGATGACCTTTATAAATTGAAAACACAAACTGAACATCCCCCTTGCTATCTCTAGCAACTCCACCAATGCCAGTAGGACCTGGATTTCCTTTGGAAGACCCATTTGTGTTGATTTTAAGAGCACCCTGCGGAGGTGCACTCCACTTCCCCACCCTATTTATCTTTCGCAAAGGATGTCTACATTTCTTCCTCAAAATTTTTCCATGTGAGGGAGGAATATTGAGGCGATTATTGAAAATAGCCTCCCCTGGCTCCATGGCCTCAGTAGTGTCACATTTTGCAGAAACAGTTTCCCCAAAGAATGGAGAATTTTCCACCATAAGGAGGAACCTCCAAAAACTCATCCTAAAAAATACGATGATTCCTCTCCAACCATATATGCCAAATAATAAAGGAGGGTCCAAGAGTCCAGGAAACTTGAAGAAAAGAAGTCTTGACATGAGCCTTACCCTAGCTTGCAAAAAACTCTGCCAGTGAGGAAACATCACAACATGATTGGTTCCACACATTCCACCAAGAATGCCAAATATGTCTAGTGAAGGAGCATTGGAAAAAGAGATGAGAGACATTTTCTTCACTATTCCGGCACAGAACACACATCGATGGTCCCTAGAAGCCACACTAGCATAAATTATCCCATGTAAGGAACTAACTATGGACCACCAACCACATAAAAATATTGCATTTTGGCCAGGAAAACTTGTACCAGACTTGCTTCCACCAAGGCACCTGAATATCCCCCAATGTCTGTCAGAGAAGCTCAACATATCCGGAAGACACTAAAAATTTCCCAGACAAATCACCACCGTCCCAAGCAAGAACATTATTACCAACCAAAGAAGTACACTCACGAGACTGCAAAATCTAAACAAGCTCCTACCTACCCTCTGCAGGAAGATAGTGATTTCGCAATTTGAATAGTTCTTGGTTGGCTCATTGTGATTTGGGAATTTTTCTACTTGTCAAGGTGATTAAACTAAGACTCTGAGCCAAGACAAGATTGAGTTGATTTGAATAATTTACTGAGTTTTTTTGGGACTTGGTCAAGTTTTCTACTCAACTTGCCTACCAACAAGTTCTAAGAAAACTAATATGATTTTCAATATTTAAATTCATATCAAGGTCTGAGAAAATTTATATGATTTTCAACATTTTAATTCATATATTGACATTTTTGGCCTTATTTTTCCTAGTAGGGGTTGTTCTCAAAATCTGTGTGATAAAAAAATTGTTGAGAGAAGGGATTGGAAAGAGATTTTAAGGAGCCTTTAAAGATTCCAACCATTATGTATTTATTTATTCATTTTATTATTTTGATTTGACAATTAGATAACTTGAAAACCTAACTTTATTTATTGTATTTGCATTCTATTTTTTGTTTATAAATGTTTGTCACTTTGCCTAGTGATTTAAAAAAATTGTGCTGGTATGTTTTTTCTATATAAAAATAACAATGTCAAGTTCAATACATATGAGCGGTAAGAAAGACCTTGCATGGAAGCATGGAGTAACGAGTGTTATCAAAGGCCAAATTTTTTGCATTAAAAAACTTATTATGATAAGAAGACTTAATACAGTAAGATACCGCCTTGCTAAAATACTTTCACATTATTTGAAAGCATGCCCTAATGTGTTTGAAGGGAGTACAAAGGAAATGGATGCCCAAATTGCTGACTAGGGGAGAAAAATAGAGGACAAAAGAAACAATTGTGCAACAATAGTGAATTGGTTTATACTTTCATATTAACTAATTGAACTGGTCTAGGATGAGAGCTATTTTCCTTGGACCAAATGACTAAGGCTGAGAATCTAGAGGCATTGGTGTGTTCGTAGCTCAGCGTGTGGGTAACAACTCTAATTTCAGAAGGAAGCCAATTAGGGGTGTTACTCTCAGGGTCCCTCTCATCTAACAAGATTTTAGATCTTAGTATGGGATGATAAAAGCGTTTCAAAATAAGGTTTCCTTGAATTTTTTAAGGGGCAAGGGTCATGCGTACAAGATAGTTTTCATGTTTCTCATCTGAGTAGATTTTCAGCACTATGGGTCATTTATTGACTCTCACTAAATGCAACAAGGTGATCAGAAGGATCACGAGGATAATATACTGGATAATAGATTGTAGAAGATGGTGCTTTAATTTTGGGGTTTGCATTTACAGATTTAGTTGCTCCTTACCTTCCCCTTCAAAATCTATGGGCTATGGGCATCCCTCTATCTATATGGGGATCCAACCCTACTATTCTAAAGGGGTCCAGCTTATACAACACTACCAATAGCAGATCCAAATCCAATTGCCCTACTATTCTATGTGCCACCATATGCAAATGCATATATAGTAATTGGACCCGCGGAGGCGTAGGCAATTTCAGATTCACCAGCAAAGGGAGGATCAGCCAATCAAGTTGCAAGGATGTCAGTAGCAAATGGAGATTCCCTTAGCCTTTTAAATAGTAGGGGTAGGCCAATTCTATTTTGAGAGGAACTAAATTTTTATAAAGTAGAGAAGAGAAGAAAAAAAAAACTTAAATTAATGTAAATTTGGATCTAAAAATTTGTCGAGAGTAGAATATTTTATATGTGGATCAAGTTGGCTCATTGACATTTATGGAAAAATCTAACATTTTTTTTAATGATTTATGACAATGTGAGAATTGTTTGCAAGCATGAGACATGTTTGTCGTCTCAAGTCTACTTAGAGAAGGCTATGAGATAATTAAAAATAATAATATAAATATAACATTTTTTATTATTACTAGATTTAATTATTATACAAATAAATTATTTAATTATTAAATTTTATTTTACACTTTTTAAAAAAGTCAAAGTTAATATAATAATATAAATATAGCTTTTATATCATTGATAGATTTAGTTATTATGTAAACAAATTATATAATTATTAAATTTCATTTAATGCTTTTTTATAAAAGTCAAAGTCAATACTAAATGATTCATTAATACTATTTTGACAAATAAAAGATACTATTAAGATGATGTCATATTATGATTTCAAATTTGAACTGTTTAAAAAGTCATTTATTAAATCAAAAAATGGACTAGTGCTACATGTTCCAATCATTTTCATGAAATATGAATCAATGAGTTTGACTCAAGAACAACACAGTTGATAACAATGTCACAGAAAATGCAATGTTAATTTCATCTCATCCATTCTCATTGTACAAATTTTAACAATGCTGAGAAAAATAAGTTTGGTGTTAAATTGTAATACTTAGATAATCTAGATTTCCCTTCCAATACCCATTGATAATCTAGACGTTGTGAGCCATGAATCCGAGTGAGTGTAGCCACGCAATCACATTTGGCGCACCTTCGATAAAACTCATTGTTTTATTTTCCCCTTTTGTTCCATCACTGTACAATGCCATTATCGTTTCCCATCCTCGCTGCGTTGGATGAAACTTATCCCACAAAAACTTCTCATTTATGTTTGGACACACTTCATATAAAGCCTTTCCCACTTCGTCTACCTCTGCATACAGATCAACCCTGCCTTTTGCAGCACAGCATGGAACGAACAAATCCACAAAACCTGTCACACAATTACAATAACAGGTGTAAGACAGAGTACAGATTTTAAATGATTTGTCAGAAACAAGAAAGCCACAGATTTTGAAGTACCAAATCGTGCAGGATTGAAGAAAACATAATTTGTGGCAGACACCAAGTCTGTAATTATGACAGAAAAATCCTTGTGATTCGATCTCAGCCTTTCTACGCCCTCCGTCAATAATCTCGTATGAAGACCCAAAAAGTCATCCACGTCGGAATTGCAGGACGTCTTGCCGATCTGAGGCTCGCACCCAAAACGACCGATATTACTCACTGCAAAATTCCTAAGCCCGATTTCATACAAATCTTTGACAGCGTCGATTATCCCATTAACCACAGGCTCCACCAGATCGATCAGTCCCTGTTATAAAAACTCAGAAATCAAGGAAAAATGTAGATTTGAAAATTTATCAGGAGATGAAAGGGCCCATTGTAGTCGTTGCTAGCAGCCGAGATAAGCACTACAGACCGCCAGAGCTTGTGAGAATCGAACCCCTGACTTCCTCCTATCACCTTCTTAAATTGCTTCACCTGTTCTGCTACTCTTATGAATCCGTAGGCTCGAAATATTCCACTGCCTCCCACTGCAAAATTCACTCCTTCTCTAATCTTCTTTGCACTTTGTTTACACTCGTGACTTTTCAAGTGCTCATAAGCTATGGGAACAGGAAGCCCTAAAATATCCGCTGCACACACCACAGCCACATAATAAGTCGTCAAAAGCTGCTTAAAACCCTAAATTTCAGCATTTATGAGTGGAAGGAAGATTTACCCCAAAAGTCTGTCTGGATTTTTCAAGATGAAAATCTGCCCGCAGGATAGCCAGGCCATGTGAAGCCGTATGGTCGTCTCCATGACTGGTTTACGCTTTGATTGTATGGGTTTCGATTCCCTGTGTCGACATACGAATCTCCAAATACAAAGAACGCCCTTGCTTTCTCCGCATTGCATCTCCCTGCAAATCAATTAATTTGAATAAAAATATATATTAAAAAGTACAGAATGAGGAGGTTTGAAATGATAATTTGTATGTCCGACCTGCAAATAAAGAGAGAGTGATGATCAGAAAGAGAAAGCGAAAAAACATGGCATCCATATCTCTTAGTCAACTCGATTCGTAAATAAAACTCAGAAATTGTTCGAATTTTTCTGTGGACAGACGAAGTGTATATAGGGTCTGGAAACAGTAGTTGCCCAGAAAATGGTGTGAAATTTTTAAAATGCGGACCACATGGCTTTATGTTTGATATTTGATATTAAGCAGTTCCCACTAATCTTCTTAAGGCTTTGTAATTATGGGGAAGGTCGATTCCACATGTAAACAACTGGCAGATTGATCCCCAGCTTCTGGTAGGCTCAATATATTAAATAATGTGATTTTTAATACAAGTAAACTATTTAAAAAATAATTAAAAATTATTAAAGCAATCAGCAGGTATGGACGAGGACACAGTCAATAAATACGACGTCATATTAAAATTTGTCAGACATAAATGATCACGATTCATGTATTTTCTCTATATTATACATGAAATCATTTCTCTAAATAATTATATTATTTAAAAATTATTGTAAAAAGAATTGAGTAGATATAACAGGGTGCTAACCAACGCACTGTCCTTTTAAATTGTTTTTGTCAACGAGGAATTCTCCCTGTAAAAACGGAACTTTTCTGCCATTTAAGAGACGCGTATTGCCATCATTCAGGAGAATTTGTTTTAAGAGCTAAATTGAATTTTTTAATTCTTGTGGCGAGATCTTATTGATTTATTTTTTTCACCAAGATTTGAAATATTTTTTGATATATGTGATTTATTTATTCATTTATAATATTTGACAAGACTTGTGTTATAAGCATAAGTTCGTGTACAACACTCTAACTACTAGTCCCTCTTCCTTAATATTAGAAAAATTAACAATCACACATTATGTGGAATAGGAATATCCATCTTTATGGAGAATTTTTTGCATCTACATTTGGATCACACTTCATGATCTATCATCAAAATAAAAGAGTTGAAAGAGAAAAATGATGATAGATTATTGATTTTTTTTTCTTTTTCAACTCTCTTGTCATGATGATTTTTATGACATTATCATTCATTTTTATATTTAAAAAATAAAAAAAAGGTAAAAAATATTTAATGAATAATTTTCATTTTATTTATTTTCTATTTAGTTATTAATCTGATAGACTTCCCATCTTGAGCGAGCTCTCATGCACAAACAGCTGGTTTTTTTTGTCTCATGCCCAGATAGTCAATTTTCCAATCATGGTAGGTGAAATATTACCTTTGCCTGTAAATTGAGGTAGAAAGATTGGTATTAACATGACATTCTCAAGTTCCATCCTCTTTCCTTGCACTTTACATTTACGTTGCATGGACGCACAAGAGACTTTCCTCCAAGTTATTTACTTTTCTTGGATGTTTTTGATTGCTGGTAAAAAAAGGTTTTAAGGGGATCTGAAATCCCTTTTATCCAAAACAAAAAGATAGACAACATAAAATGGACTAAACAAAGACAGGACTGGGACCCGGCCCGATAAACCTAGAATAAAACAGACAACCAGAGAAGAAAGCCAGAAACCAGCAAGACTCTCCGGCTGCCAAAAGCCAAAAGACAAAGCTGCAAAAAATAGGAGAACTAGGCAAACTCCAGGAGAATGTCATGAGACCTTCTCGGATGTTGCATGAGACCTTCTTCCCATTTTCTTTCCTCTTCCCTGATGCTACAACACACCTTCCGCCTTGTACAAATAGTTTCTCTCTATGTTCTCTTCAGTTTGAAAGGCAAATACCTATTTTCAATGAAACAAATCTACCCAACTTCTTTGAAACAAAAATTGAGCTACAGATTGCAAGTTATAGATGGAGAGTTGTCCAACCGAGTTCCCCTGTTAGTATGAGCTGATGAAACCCCAAATTAGTCTATGGTTTTGCAAGACACAATATATTCTTATGTTGTCAATTTTTATCAAGCTCAATGATATGTGCTTTTTAGCATCTGAAAAGAGCTAAATGTAGCCTGAAGTCATGTTTTTTTTGGTTGGGTAATCACAATAACAATAAAACAATTCAGGATTTTCTAAATAAAGCTTGTGCCACTAAATTTCATGGTTTCCCCATGGTTCTATTTGTCATATGTTGTTCCAGGTTCACTACTGGTCAGGAACTTTCAATTGGTCCATTCATGTTATGATCATTACACGTTTCTCCTTCAATCATCTCTTCAGCATTGTATGATTTTTTTTTGTCTCTTTATCTTCTAGGTTGGAATATAACATGACTTAATTTGTTTATCTAACAATACTAACCTACATATATTTGGGGTTTTTGAGTATATTTAGATGACTTTTGTAGATCATTGGCAGCGATCATTGTGCATATAAACCAGTTAGATTTTTCTCTAATATCTTGATTACATACCCCACCCTTCAATCTATTCTTTCCATACTTTGTATATATCGTACAATGTGATTTGTTGTATCAATGTTACCTTGTATAAAAGGGGTCAATTCAATTGCATTACTATTCTTGTGGTCGACGATGACTCTTTTATAGGGTATTTTGTAATACCCTATAATTATTTTTTTAGCAAGTGATTCCCATTAATAGTGGAGTCCATGCTATAATATTAGACTGTGTGTATGGAAGCTATAATTCTAACTTCTAGGTTCCATTTTTTAAGGAATGATGGAAACAAACTTCTGTGATTTTTTAGAATTCTTCTATGCACTAGAACTCTGTTTAATTCCTTAAGGGCCCGTTTGGGAGCTGGAATTATACTGGAATTGGCATTATCTAATTCCATATAATACCAAATTCCATGTTTGGGTCCATGAATAAAAACTAAATTAGAATTACAAAATTCTCATTTTGCCCCAAAATGGGCATATCAATCTTCCACCTAAACGGGTGGAATTGGAATTTAAATTACAATTCCAATTTATACAAAAGAAAATTTAATATATCGTCAGACCCGTGACATGAAACATGTGTAAATGTGTGTATGTGAGTATATGTGTATATATGTACACAAATGTGTGCATATGTGTATATATATACACAAATGTGTGTATTTGTGTGTATGTGTGTATATAGACATGTGTGTATATGTGTATATATGTGTGTATATACATATATATATGTGTACACACACACACACACACACACACATATATATATATATATATGCATACATGTGTGTATATATACACACATGTGTATGTATATATACACACATACACACCATATTCAAAAAATCAAGAATTTAAAAATTAAAATTATTTATGCATCTTCTCAGCCATCTTCTGGATGAACCAAATGGGTCCAGCCCATATTCTAAAAATCATTTCTCGGATATGTATCTTCCAGAATTGACCATATCCAACATTTGGTATTCCAGCACCCAAACGGGCCCTAACATTTCATTGTGGATGAGTTTTTAGTTGATTTTACCATGGATTAGATGTTTGTCCAAGTTTTTAAACATTTTATGATGGAAATTCTATTGTTTAGTTGAATAATAGATTTTGATATTTAATGTTATGTGGATCTATGAAAAAATTACACTACGTATTATGTTAAACAATTTGTGGCAACTGCCTTACGCTACAAGATTTATTTCAGGAATTCATGAATTTATGTTCCCAGCATACATGTCAACCAAACCCTTTCAAGCTATAATATCTAGAAAAAAAATCCTTTCATATATGCCACCTAGTTTGAAACTCTACACATAAAACCCAATTCTTGAAATTTGGGTTTCTCAACTTAAACTGATTTTATTGAATCATCCCACTTGTCCTACAGTTGATATTATATACCCTCTAACTATAAAATGAATAGATAATTCCAAGCCAAAATATCCAATTAGGCCCATTGAAAGCTTTATCGTATACCCATCTGAGCACATTGAAAGCTTACTTGTTGCATTTGTGGTATATAATTGAATGTTTATTGTTGTTTTTTCTCTATTGTTTTTCTGATGGACTACCCAAATTAGAAAGAATGGAGGGGAACGTTGGGTAAGTTCAAAACTTCAAATCAATCCTAATTATCACCAATAAACTATAACATTGTTCTTGGGTTTGTGTAAGAAAATTCATCTCTTAATTAAAGAATCTAAGAATTTTCAGAAATGATTTTTTCTACATACAACTTTTTTATGTTTTCAAAGTCTCATGGTTTAATGCATTCCATTGAAGTTATTCATTGATATTAGTTTTTGTGAATTTTGTTTTGGTGGGAAGATGTCAAGAGTAAAAGATCATGCGAGAAAAAGAAAGACCTAATAAGGAGAAGAAGGTTAAGGATCCAAATTTTGCAAAAAGACCACATACCACTTTCTTCGTATTCATTTACTACCTATCTTTTCCTTGTTTTTTTTATATTTAGTTTTATTTTGTTTTTTATTTATTGAAGAAACACCATACATTTTCCTTGTTTACTTGCTGACATTGTTTTACTAGTAGGGAGGAGTTCAAGAAGAGCTATAAAGAGGCCAACCATGAAGCCAAGGGTATTGCTGAGATACAAAATCTAATATATTTGATGGTGGAGAGGAGTTCACAAAGAGCTATAAAGAGGCCAACCAGGAAGCCAAGGGTATTTTAGAGACACCAAATCTAATGCATTTGATTTGACTACTATTATGTGCTTGGGTCATTCTATGATGCACTTTTATTGTCTTGGTTGTAATGCAAAATACACGAGGATTCTTCAACACCTTTATGTTGTGCATTTGTTTCTCCTTTACTCGAGTAGGTGTTTTTATGGTGTTTGTTCTCATATCAAACTAATATAGTTTTCTTAAATGACTATCATGAATGATCCATTTTTGTTGATTGGAATTGTTTGCTTGGTTTGGGTGTGATTATCACCGGGTGTATTTCTATTTCCTATAGTTAGTGGTTTTTTCAATAAAACATTGCTCCTGGGTTTGTACAACTCTATATCAGATGGTTTACGAAATGGATGTTGTGCATTCAATTATTATGATTACTTAGTTTTATTCTATGAATCATTTGAATACAAATAACCAACTGATTGGTAAAATTTATCCATGCATAATTGTCTATAAGGTATGCACATTACTCTTCCATCTATCAGTTGCATGGAAGTTTTTGTTTGTTTTCTTTTTTCCTTTTTGTTTGTTCTCTCAAATTATTATTGATTTTAATATATTGTATTTGTTGTCCACAATGTTTGTGTTGAAGTATTTCTACATTGTATTGTTCCTAGTGAACTAATGTTTGTGGTTGTGGTTTGAATTACCCAATTTTCATTTGAAACTTTAAGGGTTTTGTGCCATGTTTATAGGTATAAGGTACAATATAGTCAGGCATAAAGCATTTGTTTATCCTACTTGGTAGGCATGTCAATTTCATTATCTGAGTTGTCTCCATATCTTAAAATATGCTTACCTTGATTTGTTCTTAAAGCATTAGTCAATCTCTTTTATTAATTATGTTTGATATATTTGTAGATGATTCATACTTTTGGGGTCGTTAATACCTATTAATATTGAAAGTTAGGCACTCAAATAGAATAACATATAGCATCATGTTTTTTATTATATGGGTCATGTTTGTACCTGTTGGTTTTTATAGATGATGGTGATAAATTGAAATATTTATCAAAAGAGGTTGTTGTTGGTTGTTGCTAGAAAATGGTTGCTATTGATAGTATGTGTAATTCTATTGTCAATTGTGTAAGAGGTTGATCATGGTTTTATTTTTTATCCTTTTGGTTGGTTTTAGGAGAAGAATGAATATATTGAGAAAGCTAGTCAATTGGAGGCAGAGTGTGAGAAGGCCATGGATAAGTACTAAAAGGTTTTTTTAACTCAATAGTTCGATTGGATTAATCTAAATTTTAGACTTGATGTCTTACTAAAACTTTTAGCATACAATTTGGGTGCTACCACAATAGTGGGTTACACTTTTTTGCCTAAACGGACATTGAACTCTACATTTTGAGAAAAACTTTCACATTCGGATGCATATTGTCGTTAAACTATTTGAAATCAGAAGACGAAGTAAACTAGAATCTTCTAGGATTTTCTGTCTAGATTCTAAGTATTTATTTTTTATTTTTTTTTGAATTGATTTTAATGGTTTTTTTTTTCTCCCACTAAAACTGCTATGTTGCTGAAAACATCTTTTTCAAAAAGGTACAATGACTTCGTACAGCATAACTTTTTTTCTAAGATAGATATTGATGTGCTTCTTTTCAATTTGGTTTTGTAACATCCATACGGAGGGCATGCAATTGGTTTGATGACATTATCATGATTATTGCATGTTTTATGAATGTTTGAAGTAGAGTCAACTGTAATTTTGACATACCTTGACTGCGTAACTGATAACTTGTTGTGTATTTATCAAAATTCAAATTTTTTTTTGATAGAAAGAAGACTCGAAACCGGAGGGCACTGTTATTTTTCAAAAAAAAAATTCTATTTTCTACTATTTTTCATTGAACGTCAAACTGGGAAGTTTATATTTGATAAAAAACCTACATTTGATGCACGTCAAAAAACATAGACCTAATTAATTCAAAATTTGTCAAATCTATATTCGTTAGAAAGCTCATTTAGAGTATTTGTGCGATGCAAAAGGAGGTGTCCCTATTCTTTGATTTGAGCCCCGCGCTTGAGCCCCGAAGCCATGAAAACTGCAGATTATTGTGGACATTTGCAGATGACATCATTTTCAGGGGTTTCGATAGAAACTACTTTCGATCAAAAGTATTTCCATGATTTCGAAGTTTAGTAACATCTACCAAAGCACTTTTGATAGAAAGTAAACAGTTTCTATCGAAAGTCAAAGATGACTTTCGATAGAAACCTATGTCGGCCTCTTTGGTGTCATTTCGGGTACAGAACAATTACATATAAATAAATATATGTTTTTGTCATCTTGTTATCTTGAAAGTCGCAAAATACTTCACGATTTGGAAAAAGAAGACAATTCTGCAACTTGTGATGGGAAATAAGAAGAGAAGGCTAAATAAGAGTGCACGACATTATTCAGAAGATAATGAACACAGACTACGTGAAGAAGCTCGGGAAAGATATTATCAGAATAAACAAGGTACATGTCTATATCTCTTTATCTCTCTGTTTGTCTTAATGAAACATATAAGCATGATATTGCAATACCTAATTTGATAAAGAAGACCTAATTATATCTTTGCATGCAAGAAATTATCAAGAAACACAACCTTATGAAGTTGGAGAAGGGTTATCGCAAGGTTAACAAGCCCAACCTTTAGAAGTTGGAGAAGGGTCATCGCAAGGTGAACAGGCTCAACAAGTACAACCTTCAGAATCCCAAACAAGTACACATCTCTCTCTCTCTCTCTCTCTCTCAATTTAGTCTCTTAGTAGTTAATTATGCATTTTGGGTGTTTCCCCTTAAGATGACCT
>MU223818.1:5764397-5780657 GCA_018584345.1 Thuja plicata | reverse complement strand
TTATTGGGATATGTAATGTTAATTAAAGATTGATCCACATCATTTAATGTATGGGTAACCATAATTAATTCATGGTTTCAAGATTTAATTAGAGACTACTTTGGAGAAGTAAATGTAATGCAAAGATAGAATGATCCATTGGATCTGACCTAACCTAAGATCTATGATCTTGTTTAAGCGGCAAAAGCTTTATCTGACCTAAATAGAGAGGTATATGATAATCTGAAGGGGTTATTCTTTTAATATGCAAGAGGTGTGCTTCTGAATGTGAAGTGGATGTGTATGCAAGAGGATTGCATAGTTAATCTACTGTTTGGCATGATCTAGTAGAAAATGCTGAATACAGAAGCAGAGAGTTGCATGTGTGATTGCTTGACAGATTTCCAAGCAGATCAGAAGGTTGAAATGACAATGCAAGCTATCCAGTAAGTTAACATCAGAGCTGTAATTGGATCTAAATTTGCAAAGTAAGTTGTATGTATCAGATCACAACTGTTGATTACTTTCTAACCATTGTATCAGTTAAAATCCTTTAACAAGGTTGGCCTAATAGTCATTTGTATAAATCCTCTAACAAGGTGACATTCAGGTGGAATGTTCTAAGTCCTCTAACAAGGCCACTCCTGACAGGGTGATTAAATCCTTTAACTAGGTCACACCTACCAGTGTGTTATTGTAACCTTTAACAGGGTTGGCTCCTCATAGGGCATCACTTCAGAAGAGTGAAAACTTGGTAGCATGTTACTGGTGGTTTTTCCCATATTGGGTTTCCATGTTAAATACTTGTGTCAACTTGTGTGAATGCTTATGGTTCATTTTACTATTATGAACTTCTACAAGATAATTTCAATTGACAGTAAACTGCATGATTAAGTTGTTGACATATGCTACTGCTGCCAAGTAGATCTGAAATATAGAAAGTTTTATTTGCTACATCTAGACCTAAGGATAACTGATTCACCCCTCCCCTCTCATTTATTCTAAATTCAATTTAACACCATTAGCATCTTATATCACATGAAGTTGGGAGAAATGAGAAAAAAAAACACAAAATATAATGGTGGAAATGTAAGGTAAAGTTTTTCTTCAAAATGATAAATCGTCGTGAAGCCAGTCTAAAACAAAGGAAAAATAAGAGAATGCATAAAACCTTTCAACCAAAATTATTACTTGTGACCATATCAACTCACTCCAACAAAATTGTAGCTACCTCTTGCCACTCAACTATCCTTGACTTACACCTTGGTTTTCTTGATAATGTATGCTTCATGCCTGAAAAGGCCAATAATGTTTTCTATGGCTAGGAATACCAATGATTGCATGACTAGGAATACCAATGAAATACATATTGTAACAAAACACCTAAATTTATTGACATTTTCATGAAATATTTAAATATCTACAGTTCATAATTACATATTGCAATATGGAAAATGGTGATCAATGGTAGACCACCAAGTTCAACATACATTGGAATATTGAACTCCCAACAAGGTGAATCTAATTTGCAACCAAGAGAGTAAGGGTTCAAATTCGTGATCCACACCAAATATGGGGGAGGATTGTTTGTTGGATTCCTTTGTGATGATTGAATGATGATGTCAATGAAATATGTGTCAAAATGATAAATGATGAAGTAAGGTAAAAGCAAGGAGAGAAGCTAAATTGCCTTATAACTAGGAGAGAACAAGCGAATTTCATATCTGAGTTTCTCTATCACAGAGGTGTCAAGAATAGGAACTGTTCTAAATCTAGAACCCTAAGACCTGTAACTTTCGTCCGTGAAAAATACATATTCTTAGAAGAATGATGACTCAAGTAAGCCTTTTCCAAGAAAGTTGACTTTGTCCTGGAGGCACAAAATTTGGTGAAATCTATAGTAGACCCGTCACTAGTTTCGTAACTCTGAAAATCTGAAACTCTGTCACATGCTCCTACACATAGAAAAGAAGGGGAAATTTTTATGGGGAGGGGATTTCCTTGGTCAAACCCATGTATAGTAATTAAACTTGAAATAAAATAGATGTAATTGAAAGAATTCTAACATGTAGCTGAGATTAGATCTAAACAATGGAATATATTAAACCATATAGATGAATTTGCCTCTAAATATGTTATCAAGAATGTTGATGCAATAAATTTGACTCAACACAAAAGCAAAAAGAAAATCACATAAGACAAAACCTCCTTATGTAATAGATGATTTAATTTACCTTGTTGTTGAATTGAAGAAGAAGAAGAAGAAGACTTGATGTATGGATAAAATATCCTTCCTTGATGTCAAAAATACTTTGTTTGGCCTTGAATGGGGACAATAACACTAGATCTATCACCAAGATCCATTGGATTCAAAAAACCTATTACAAAATAAAATAATGGAGACAGAACTTAGAATGATCCAAAAGATGAAATATTCATTCAGAGAGGGAATAATAATTACAAAGAGATCAATCCTTCTAAAGGATATCAAAAAGCCCTAAAAGGTAGAAACCTAGGTTGCATCAATAATTAATAAAAAAATAATTATTAAATGCCTAATGTTTAGCTTAAGTGAACTAGAGATAAAAAGTGAAAGAATAATTAAATCAATAATGATTTAATTAATTTAAGTGAAAATAAATTTTGACTCTAACACCCCCCCTTAAGATAAAATTAGGGAGAAGCTAAAACCTAGAAAATACTACTTAAAGAAAGAAATTTGGGTCCTGGAAACAAGGCCTGATCAAGTACCCAATCACAACTAAATCTTTGTAAAGTGGAGAAATAGAGAAAACCACACAAGGAAAAAACTCTAATCTAAACAGAGATGGAAAAATAATGTAGAAATGCAATGGCTCAAGAGACTCTCTCAAAAAAATAAGTACAACCAACCCCATCACGAGAAAGGATTGAGAATCCAAAGCCCGTCATAATGATAGAACCCCTATTTAGATGATTGGACGAATGTGGCTCCAATGCGGAAGAAACAAAGGTGCTCGACCAAGAATTGGAAACCCCTAGATGTGACAAGAAAATGGAAGGCCTAGATGATGCTCAAAAGAGAACACATGAGACTCCTACAATAGGATCTCCAGTGCAGATGAGCCAATAGATGTGTTGAATCTATTATTTAAGAGAAGATGAATGTCCTCTAATATGTCCTCAAAAACTAGACTAGGTGGTTCGATGAATGGAGTGATGATGTCAGGTAATGCTAAAGAGTAATCATGATGAACATATGTAAAATCAATAGGATGTAGAGGTGGAAAAGTCACAACATTGCTCTTAGGAACAACACATAAGTTCAAGTGACCCGACTTCACCTTAATAGGCTCTTGTGAAAAAGGAGATCTATTCTCCAATAGAGGAGATGGTGGACCAAAATGAGAGAATGAGTTTAAGAGGGAATAATGATCCATTGTCCCTATTCCATCAATATTTACTATCTCACTGTCTCTATTGTGCACTGAATCTCGTGTGAACTCAATTATCTTCACTGTCTCACTATGAGTATTCTGATAGATAGAGAGAAGGTTAGAGGACAAAGATGGAACACATAGTACATCATGGATTGCACCATCATCAATGTCAATAGAACCTTTCCCACATACCGTCATAACAGTGTTATTGGGTAAGTGCACAAAGATGGGGGACCAAAAAGAGGGTATAAGATGCCACTTTTTTTTCTTTTCTTAAATCAGCAAACTTTGAACTTCAACAAAAAATTGAGGATAGTTAGACTCAAAATTTTTAAATGTCACAAGAAAATGAGTTGTTCTAATCTGAATCTAGTTTCTAAACTACTAATTTATTTTCAAAATGGTGGAGATTATGGTCCTCAAAAAGGGGGAGCACAAAAAGTGGTCCTATTTCTGTGAAAAAACCTAACATAGCGTCTCGTGTGATCCCCCTAAAATGTTAATTTTTTTTTTTAAAAATTAATCACTCTAGTGAGAAGTTATCTAACACCACCTAGTTTATCCCAAATTTTTCTACTAATTTTTTTTATGAAATTATGATTTTTTGGGAATTTTCGAAGTGGACACATCTTGAAAACGTGAAATTTCTGTGTGCTACCCCTAGAAATCATTGAAAAATAATCAAAAATAAAAAATTATTATTTTTAAAGTTTGTAGAATGGAATCTTGTTTCTTAAAATGTAACATGTTTCAAAATTCCACGAACGGGCCAAGATCTAAGCCCAAAATAATACGCGTTGGTTTTTGAGAAAAGTCAGACACATACAAAAAAGTTAGAGATGAAAATCTTAACATAATCATAATTCAAAATAAATTATATGGTTAGATAACTAACAGAAAGATCTACAATATCAAGTCCTCTGATTTTATCATTATTGAACCACCTGCAAACCTGAGAGGGAGCACACAAGAAAAAATGTGAATTTTTTGTATGTTTGCTGGAAAACACGTCTCTGACCTTTTTGAATTCTCCAAGCCTTTGGGTTGGATCTCCAAGGAAAATTCAAGCCTTAGGCTTGGTAAATTCCAATGAATTTAAAATCCTGAACATGCTATTGTGCGTGCTATGCAAATTCATGGTTTACATATCACGTATGCGCTATGTAAACCATAAGATCCCATAGCCCATAAAGGATTAATGGAGGGAGAGACAAAGAGTGAGAAGGTGTGTGTATGTATGAGAGAGAGAGAGAGCATGTATGTGTGTGTGTATGTGTGTGTGTGCATGTGTGTGTGTGTGTGTGAACATGTGTGCATGTGTGTGTGTGTGTGTGTGTGTGTGAGAGAGAGAGAGAGAGAGAGAGGGGGGGTCTTAAGAGGTCCTAAAACATGGTAATGTGTCACATGACCCCTTAAGACCTCTTAATGTGTACTATAAAACCCCTAAAATGAATTCTTAGGGTTCCTAAGGGGTACTAAGGTGTCTTAAGTGGTCCTAACACCCATTAATGCATCCTACAACCCCTTACGGAGCCTAAGAGTACATCTTAGGGGTCAAAAGGGGTCTTATGGGGTCATAAAATAGATTAATGTGTCCTATGACCCCTTCAGAGACCTTAATGTATACTAGAACCCCTAATATTTATTCTTAGGGTTTCCAAGGGCTCGTAACGTGTCTTATGGGGCCTTATGATACATTGATGACTCCTACAACCCCTTATTACCCGCTACGACCCCTTACAAAGCCTAAGAGTACATCTTAGGGGTCATAAGGTGTCTAAAGGGGTCCCACAACCCCTTATGACCCCTTACGACCCATTAGGAAGCCTAAGAGTACATCTTGGGGATGTAAGGGGTCTTATGGCATCCCAAGACATAGTAATGTGTTCTATGACCTCTTAAGACTTGTTGATGTGTACTAGGAACCCTAAGATGTATTATTAGGGTTCCTAAGGGGTTGTAAGGTTTCTTAAGGTGTCTTAGGAAACCTTAATGTGCCTTACCACCATTGATGACCTCATATGACCCCTTAGAAAGCCTAAGAGTACATATTAAAGTTTGTAAGGTGTCTTAAGAGGTCCTAGGATCCATTAATGTGTCCTTCAACCCCTTATGACCCTTACAACTCCTTAAGAAGCCTAAGAGTATAGCTTAGAGGTTTTAAGGTGTCTAAAGGGGTACAAGGACCCATTAATGTGTCTTACAGCCCCTTATGACCCCTTAGAAAGCCTAAGTGTACATTTTAGGGGTCGTAAGGGGTCATATGGTGTCAAAAGACACATTAATTTGTCATATGACCCCTTAAGGAATCTTAATGTGTACTAGGACCAATAATATGTATTCTTAGGGTTTTTAAGGGGTACTAAGGTGTCTTAAGAGGTTGTAACAACCATTAATATATCTTATGACCCCTTAAGAAGCCTAAGAGTACATATTAGAGGTCGTAAGGTGTCTTAAGGGGCACTAAGACTTATTAATGCATCATACGGCCCCTTAAGAAGCCTAAGAGTACATCTTAGGGGTTGTAACGGGTCTTATGGGAACCTAAAACACATTAATGTGTCCTACGACCCCTTAAGACACCTTAATATATACTAGGGCCCCTAGGATGTATTCTTGGGGTTCCTAAGGGGTCGTAAGGTGACTTAAGGGGTCCTAGGACCCATTAATGACTCCAATGACCCCTTACAACCCCTTAGGAAGCCTAAGAGTACATCTTAGGGCTTGTAAGGTGTCTTAAGGGGTCTTAGGACCCATTTTAATGCATCCTACAACCCATTATGACACCTTACAACCTATTAGGAAGCCTAAGAGTACATCTTAGGGGTCGTAAGGGGTCTTATGGTGTCCTAAGACATAGTAATGTGTTCTATGACCGCTTAAGACCTATTAATCTATACTAGGAGCCCTAATATGTATTCTTATGGTTCCTAATGGGTACTAAGGTGTCTTAAGGGGTGCTAGGACCCATTAATATATCCTATGACCGCTTATGACACCTTACGAGTCCTTAAGAATCCTTATAGTACATCTTAAGGGTCTTAAGGGGTCTTAAGGGGTCTTAAGGGGTCCTAAGACATATAAATGTGTTTTTATCACCTCTTAAAAGCCCTTAATGTTTAATCAAACCCCTAATATGTATTCTTAGGGGTCCTTATGGGTACTAAGGTGTCTTAAGGGGTCCTAGGACCCATTAATACATCTTACGACCCCTTATGACCCCATACAACCCATTAGGAACCATAAGACTAAATCTAAGGTGTCGTAAGGGGTCTTATGGTGTTCTTAGACATAGTAATGTGTCCTATGACCCCTTAAGACCCGTTAATAAATACTAGGAAACCTAATATATATTCTTATGAGTCCTAAGGTATACTAAGGTGTCTTAAGGGGTCCAAGGACCCATTAATGTGTCCTACAACTTCTTATGACACCTTAAAACCCCTTTGGAAGCCTTAGATTACATATTAAGGGTAGTAAGGGGTATTAAGGGGTGTTAAGACTTAGTAATGTGTTTTATGACCCCTTAAAACCCCTTAATGTGTAATCGAACCCCTAATATGTATTCTCAAGGGTCCTTATGGGTGCTAAGGTCTCTTAAGGGGTCCTAAAACCTGTTAATGATGACATTATTTTTCCATTAGTATGCAAAGAAGATCTTCAGTAAACATACACCAAAAGATAGGACAAGAGAAAACCAAAAATAAAGACATCAGAGATCACCGAAAACTGCTAAGTACAAAGAAAACCGATGACACATTTTTGTGTGTAAACCAAAAATGAAAAGTGAAAAGAATAAAGAGGAACCTGACAGTGGAATTTGATGAGTAGGACAAAGTGAAAATTGAGAGACCAGTCAAAGTGCAGCTCGAGAGACAGTTCAAGCAAGGAACACCGAGAGGCAGTCTAACTGACTCTAGAGCATAACCGACTGACATAAACCAAAAGTTGGTTGAAGCCCACAAAAAGTGGATCTGACTTCCACGTCAGATAAAATAGTCTTATTCTATTTATAGAGTCTTGATTTGTTTTAAAACCATTTCTTTAGGGACAAGAAACATTATTGTAAGTGTTTTAATCAATCTAACTGATTTAAAACACATAGACTAGAAGATCAAGGTAAAGTTGTAAACATGTGATCATAGAGTTAATATTATTTTACGTGAAACTTCATCAGGTCAATCTATCTTATAAATATATTTTGTAATCATTCATTATGGATGTGATAATGGAAGAGAGGATGAATGAAGCCTATGAGTTCATATATGGATCAGACTGAAAGTTTCAAGAACCAGAACAACAAAAGGTGAATCTGGTTATCAAGAACCAAGAACAGAGACTACCAAGCAACAAAGGTATTATTCAATCACATTAGGTGATAAAATTATACATGTAATATTAAATGGATCTGTAATCAGCAATAGGAGATTGCATACACCAGGTCAAAGTATAATTTTCTTACATTCTAACAAGTGAAGCAAAGTGTTAAAATCCTTTCAAGGAAGGTGGATTTAACCATCTAATTGTAAATCTCTTAACCGAGTGCACACTAAATAGTGTTGCTAAAGCTCTTAACAGATTATACTTTAACGGGTCTCCATAGATACTCCTAATAGGGTTGATCATTAGAAGTGATCAAATTTTACACCTTAACCAACCCCTTCCACTCTTAAAATAGTGAAGAATTTGTGGGTGCCATCCCCACCATAGTTTTTACTTCCTAATAGGAGTTTTGTGCGTTATCATATCTTGTGTTATGTGTCAACTATTTTCATGAATGTTTCTATGAATGTTCACATGTATGATTACATTTATGAATTGATAAATCTTACATCAAGATAGTATAGAACAGATGGTTGGATAAAAACTTGATTACTCAAAGGATAAAGATTAAAAGATACAAAAGTTTTAGAGGTACTGATTCACGCCTCCTCTCTCAGTACACACTTCCCATTAATTCCAATAATTGGTATCAGGGCTAAGTTTCTTATCTAGAAAAAGCTTAAAGGCTTAAGAGAAAAGATCAAACAATGGAGAAGTATATACTTGACAAGAGTATTGAGAATCAAAAGCTAGAAATTCAGATCTACTAGGAGCAATATAAAGAAGCTAGAATCAAGACGAGACAACTATTAGATGAAAGAAAGATTATGGCATCTCTCTATAATGAAACTGACTAGCATAATGAAGAGATACCACATTTATTTGAGTCTTCAGAATCAAATACATGCAAAGCATCAGACACATCAGAAGAAAGCATCAAAATCCTAAATGAAATCAATCAACATCAAGCTGGACAAGTGAAACCTCTAAAAATTGGTCAAGAGACATAGATGGTAAGAATGATTGATGTCATGAATAGTGCTAGACAAGCTGAGCAATAAATAACACTAGCTATTGATGATAGAAGGAATATTACTGAAAATTTACAAGAGAAAAAATCTGAAATACAAAGATTAACAGAACATCACCATGAGATTACAAATCAGATTATTCTTATGATTCAAGAGGCAAACAAAATGAATTTTGAACTCATTTAAAGAATAGAAGATATCGGTGAGTTAAGGGAAGAAAATGAAAATCTGAAACAAGAACTCAGTATTCAGCAGCAACATAATGAAATTATCAAGAAAGTTGAAGAAAGCAATAAAATAATGGATGATTTTCTTGATGGAAAATGAAGAATCAACAACAACACTGGTCTAGGCTATACCGAGAATGGAAAATCACCCAATCAAGATGATCCAAAGAATGTCTATATGAAAATCCACTAACTAGAAAGTTGACATGCAATCACTGTGGAAAGAAAGGCCACACATCAATTGTATGCAGGAGCAAAATGAAAGGTATTCCTAAATCCACATCTTCATTCATAGGTTTTTGTTATAAATGTAACAAGAAAGGATATAAAGAATATGAATGTATGTCTGAGATGAGACAACCAAAGAAGGAAACCTACATGGACAAATACTGTCCTACTTGCAAAATGAATGGTCACACAACTCTTGAATGCTGGAAAAAGAAAAAGAAGGCATGGAAGCCTAAAGGTCAAGAAATTGCCTATCAACCAAAAAGAGTCGGTATAGATGTATGGGATAACAACACATGGACAAATTGTACAACATGTGGAAGATTTGGTCACATTGCTGAAAACTATATGAGAAAGTGGAGAAGAAATTTTAGAGGTTGGACTAACCCCAGAATGGCATGCTTACAATGTCATAAAGTTGGTCATTTCAAGAAAGACTGCAAAGACCGAATGATAGAGACCAACACATTTCCCAATGGAAATACCATTGAAGACATCTAGAAGATGAGAGACAAAATGTGGAGGAAATATTTAAACAATGATGAAGCTGGACCGAGCAATACAATTGGTGACACCCTATCCAATGGATCTAGCGACATCACCACCCCACCTAAGCTGAACAAGTAAGTATGGAACTGCATTGCAATAAGTAGTATTTTACATCAGTTCCATAATATATTGATGAAATGCCAAATTAGCATAAGTAAAGATGCATCATGTTATTACTTACTAAAATCTGTGAAAACTATTCCATCGGGTGATACATAACTAAATTCATCAGTATGCACTCAAAGATGAACTGCCAGCACTTACCGAGAATCATTGGTAATCAAGCAAGTTGAAAGAGTTATCTTCATCATGCACCGAAACCCGTCAATAAAAGAAATAAGTTAGAGGACTACCCCAAAGCATCGTGTTGTCACCAAAGAGAGAAGTTAGTTTTTAACCCAATGAGTCCATCTTCACACACTGAGGAGTGGTTGAGCATTAATGACTCACTTTTAGGGTAAACGTCTATAAAAGGGCAATGAAAGGGTTTCATTATTCACCAACAAACATAGTAGAGCGAAGAAAGAAAAATTTGAGCACACAACGACAGCATCACAGAGTGACTTCAACTCAACCCAGAGAAATCCAAATAGATCAGTGACCACTACAGAAGTAAACAGGAAGTTCCTACGATAACCGAGAACTCTTTTTTATGCATTTACAAAAATCCCTAAAATATCTGAAACAATGGCCACGACTTCAAGAATCACCAAACTAAAGAGCATCAAGAAGGATAAAGTTAAAATTATCAAGAATTCTACCTCTGAGGAACCCCATTACAAGATATTCCCTGAGGTTGCATCACAACCCGACAATGGTGGAGCATTCTCGCGAATACCAGCTAGGGTTTTGCTCGTTGAAGATGTGCAAGCATACATCCACTTCAAGATTGCAGAAATTGGTGACTTAGAGGTGGAAAAAGATTTCAATAAGCTATGTAATGAGGATGGATCTATAAAAGATGAGCACAAACACATATAATTGAAATGGCTTCCTAATGCCCTATTGTTCCCAAAGGTATTCAAAACTGAGTGGATTTGGTTAGTACTGATCCAAATTCACAACCACAAGCTATGGCTAGATAAGCCTAAAATGATAACCCGAGATGTTATTCATATAGTCACTGGTTATCCTATAACCGATAAGGTAAAGGAATTGAAACACCCACCCAAGGATGAAATTGAAAAGAACACAGGAGACAAGTGTGATGGAAGAGGATTGAAGGTATCCACTATCACCGATGATGAACTGAAATTTGGAGCATGTGTCCTATGCTAAAAAAATTTTCAAGCTAGCAGGATGACCAACATTGCATCCAGAGTAGTGGATACAACTTATAAATTGTAAAGAAAGGAACTCGGTTGGATCTATCAGAACTTCTACTTATCCATTTAGAAGAAAACTTGAGAATAATTAGAAATGCAAAGACAAATACATGTAAGTTTGGCTCACTTATCATGTGCATTTTCTTTCACTTCCAAGAATCATTTCCATCATTAGGAGATGTAAAATGGGATACAACTAGACTAGTCACCATACAGATTGGTGAATACATAACATAACTGGGAGACAACTTTGAAACAGTCATGGATGAGTACTTTACTAGATTCAAGGATAGAATGCATAAAAGAGTTAGGATCATAGAGCAACTTATTGAGAAATTCAAGAATGATATATGTTTCATGGTTGAAACCAACCACACATACATAAAGCCTACTATACCAAGGACAACATGGTTACAATCATTATACTATGAGGTAAACATTGATCAAGCATCCAATGCAATCGATGCATTGATAAATGAACCCTTAGACAAAACACAACCAAAGTTCAACACTTATCAAGAGCCCAAAGAAAGAATCAAAACTGGCTTGGTTGTAAAGATAATAGACAGGAAGAAACATAAAATGGTTAAGAAATTGAAGAAAAGACTATCGATCATAGAGGAAGATACCAAAAAGTTAGAAGAAATCGAAGGACAGTCACCCATCGGTGAGGCTGAGCAAGTAAGTGACTCTGAGTCTACAGAGTCAGAGACTCTATTTCCAACACCAGCTAAGAATCCAAGAACCACAATTGCTTCAAGGACAAGAAGTCAGACAACTAAGGACACAAGTACTTCACTCTTGAAGAAAGAGAAAGTAACGAACTACAAGAGGAAACTAGAAACACAAAAAAAAGGGCCAAAAAAGAGAAGAAAGTTCGTTAGAACCAGGGAAGATATTGAGGACATAGAACAAGATGGAGGTGTTCAAGAGGAAAATAACAAGATACCTAAAATAGTTGATGAGGTATGTGCCTCAATTATCAATACAGGTTCAGTTAATACTAGGAAGGTCAAGCAATGGTTAACATTAGATCCCTTGGATCAAAATAAAATTTAGGAGGCAATCATTGAAATGATCTGCATATACAAATACCTCCCAATACAACTGGCAGACAAAATTCCCAAAGAACTTCAAGATAGACTATCGGCAAGATGGACTTTTGCCTTGCACTCTGAGAAAGAAATAAGGGAAAGAGACCTAGTATAAGTCATGCCTCCTGAATCCAAAATAGAGGAAATCAAAGAAATGATGAAGGCTCATTCCAAAAGGTTCTCACCAAAGATGAGAGCCTACCAAGTGCTAAAATGACATCTACTAGAGTTAGATTGAAAAAGTGAAGTTGAATGAAGGAACATACTTAATATTCTTCAAAAGGATACAAGTCTCGAGTCATAGAGGGCTCTAACCGAGACTCAAGAAATCAAGAATGATCAAGCTACTGAGGAAAAAAAACTAGTCATCATCACAGATGTTGAATTGGACAAAGAAGAAATGGACACTATAGAAAACAAGGATATGGATGTTGCAGATGAGACATGGTCGGACACCACTATGGAAAACATTGTGGACAAGACTGTCATTGACATAACTGATGATCTAGCAGAAGAAATACAAAAAGATGAAGATGTCACTATTACCAAGGACAAGACTAATTAACATGACACTACATTTCACACTTCACAGGTGAACATATCAAGAAACATGCCAATATTGATGCAAGCCATCAATATACTTCAAGAAAAATACAAATCACGTGACACAAATTCAAGCATTCCTGAGGATGCAGGAGATGAAGGAAACAAAGACAACACTGATGAACAGAATGTCATCGGAGACACTCAAGTTGTAACTAAAATTGAGAAGGTTACAAAAGGAGATTTAAAGAAAATAGATGGAGACACTACTGAGAAGGATGTACAGACACAGGAAGATGAAGTACATAAGGATACCGATGAAGTAGCAAAAAAAAAAGATGACATTCCTGAGGTAACTGAACAAGTTGCTACAGATAATGTAAAGGTTGATGTGGAGACATCCACTCAAAACTGAAAAGTTGACACCAAAGCACAGCAGAAAAAAGAGGAAACACCACAAGTCACTTCATCCAACACAACAAACAAAGCTGAGAAGATGGCTATGGTTCTACATTCAAGTGAAACTCAGAAAAAGAAGAAGAAATCCAAAAAGAGTAAGTTGGAAGTCACTCTGGATGAGATAATTGAGATACCCAAATGTGACCCAACTACACTTGACTACGAAGCACTTAAAGAGTACGGTGAAATATGCCAAAGGAAGGCACTAAAGGAGAAGCTAAGAAAGTAGCACCGAGACTCCATGGTACTAGAAACAACTAGGGACATCTTGCAATAGATTGTACTCGATGTTGATGTTGATCAAAATATACCTATCCTTGATTAACTAGCCAATCTCACCGAGGCCATTAAAAAACATAGCATTGATGTAGAGAAGGAAATTGAGGAGAGAGAAAAGAAGAAATATTAGCACAAACTTGTTGAAAAGATTAGTCAAGAAGTGCAGAAAACAAGGTAAAGATTTCAGAATTAGTAAGTGAATTAGATCCAATAGTTGCTGAAGTTATTTCCTTGATACAACAATTGAGCACACTTGAAAAATTCACTAAGGAGCATAGTGATAAAATAGCAAGGTTAGATTATGATCTAGCTACTAGTGCTAAAGGCTTAACCATTGAGGACAATGCAATAAAGTTGCATTATGAGAAAATTGTCAAGATAAAAAGGTTAAGACAGGAATTGTGGGAAGCAAAAACATAATTCAGGGAAGAGGTCACTGAGCTCCAAGCTCAACTTCTACCAAATCTAACACTACTTCAATAGCATACCAGTTCAGCAAAACAACTGATAGCCACCCCTGAGATGTCTGTAGCAGACATCATCTACGATATGCACTCAAGAATCACACTCGAGAACATGGCTCTAGAAAACCTGAAGTACCAATGGGAGAAGATGATGGAGGACATGAATTCCTCACACTCTCACATTTTTTATAAGCTATAAGGTATACACCTTTGCCCTTAATATCAAAAAAGGGGGAAAATAATGATATGTACAGATGGGAAACTATACAATACAGAAAAGAACAAAAAAAGGGAGTATAATGATATGATATGATATATACTGTATAGTTGGAAAATGGAAGCACTTCTATTATAGACGTGTTTAGCCTTCTGAGTAAGTAGTTTGGGGTCATGGAAAGTGCCTTGAATGGGTTCCTGATCTTGACATGGCTTCCCCCCTATTCTGTCCCTCTTTCCACTCCTGTTTAGCCCGATTTCTGCATTCTAGACTCCAGATTGGTCATTCTGGGCTTCAGGGTTAGGGTCAACCTTTTAGGTCTATGTTGACCTCAACCTTGACCTAGGTCAGGGTCAACCTCGACCTTGACCCAGGGTTCAGATCCTGGGGTCTCACAGTTTTTGGAGGTCGGCCTTTGCAAAATGTTTTTCTCGCTTCTAGGTCAGTTGTTTTGGATTATGAAGCGTTGATTCTTAAATTATATTTAACATAGGTCCTCTCCTAGGGGTAAAGGCTTTAATTGGAATTTAATTCTCCTATGTCAGCCTCCTTAGAAGATTGTGCCCTAATTTCATATAAAAGGGAGCCCTTCTCCCCTCATTTTCTCTAAGTCTTCTAATCGTGATCAAGCATTCTCAAGATATCTTCAAGTGTGATTCAAGCAAGCAATCAAGCAAGATTTCAAGCAAGCATTCATCCATCCAAATATCCATTTTCATGAAGGAGATCCATTGGAGGCCATTGAAGGATTGAAGCTACATAGTGCCCTTTTTGATCTCTCCATCCAACTTCTTCCAAGCCTATTCCAAATTCAAGAATCCATTCAAGACTTGGTGTTGGAGATCTACAAGAAAGAGATTGAAGACATTTTACCTTTCTACATTCCACGTTTTGAAGCATACTTGTGGATCCAAGGATTCGAATCTGCCACAAGGACTTTCTCAAGCAAGGTGAATTTATGCATTTACTTTATCCATTTCTGAAATTTCAATTACATATATTTGAGGTTAATTCCAAAACCAGGGTTTGACCAAGGCAAACCCCTCCCCCACAACAAACAATCTCTTTTTTCTTGTAGGTACAGGTTTAAAACAATTGATTTGAGACCAGATATGGATACCCTTTTCGACTTTCTTTTGGACGACGCGAATAGATTTTCTGTTGGACCTGTGTAGGTCAGGGTCAAGATTATTGGGTCAGGGTTGACATTTGTGGATCAAGGTCGACATTTTTCATAAGACAACATCGGAACGGAAAAATATTTCTGGGTTTTTCTCATCTCTGCGTTCCGGTTTGGGATCAACTGTCATTTTTTCTAGAAACAGTCTACATACCTTAGAAAATAGCATTCTTTGATCTGCAATATTTCAAGGTTAGTAATTTTCTCCTATGCATTTCAATTATTCTAAATCTATCACACATTCATTTCTTTCCATAAAATATGGAATTTAAGACTTTCCTCTTTGCTCTCATTTCCAAATGATTGATTCATTTGTGCATTGATCCTTTTTGGATTGATCAATTTGGATCTCTCCTTTGTGCATCTTGGGATAGAAGAGGAATATCTTATATTTCCCCCACTTATTTCAAATGTTACATGGTCTTATGTTACACATAGTTACATTTTTATATGTCACATTTTTATATGTTACATTTTGGTGAACCCGCGATAGACAACGCTTTCTTTTTGGTGTTAGATTTGCATCTTATGTTAGATCTTACATGAATTTAAAAGTAGATTTATTTTATGCTCTTGCATTTATATATGAAAAATTAAAAATCACAAATTTATTTACAAAATACAAAAACATTTACACTTTTCATGCTTATAGATTTCATTTGAATGCATTTGGATGTTTTTAGATCTATTTTCTATGCATTTCTTTATTCATTATCATGTTGCCCAAATTGTTTCAAGGGTTTTCCAAACATCCTTCTATAACTTTTGGGATTAAACAACATCCTCCTCTTACCTTACCATGGACTGATGTTACATCTAGAAAGACTTTATTTAGTACATGTGATGTTGCTTTGTCCTCTCTTGTATTACCTTGTAAGGATATATTAGAGCAAGAAGATGATTTTAATCTTTCTCTCCATCATATTTCTCTTTATGGAGATGA
>MU223818.1:5728839-5763414 GCA_018584345.1 Thuja plicata | reverse complement strand
TAATATTTGTAGCATGGACATGCTCAAATCAATTAAAGCCGATCTTTCAACTATTCAACTTGATAATAATCCTATACGTGGCTTTGATAACATTGATAAGAACACTTTGGGCATCATTACCTTACCTATTACAGTAGGTCCAGTTATCCTGAATACTCCTTTTCATGTTATGCCTAGACCTCTTAATTATAACCTCCTCTTAGGTAGACCTTGGTTGCGTGAGATGCACGCTGTTCCTTCCACCCTTCACCGTAAAGTCAAATTTATTCACAACAACATGGTGTATACACTTCATGTAGATGATGTGCCAAATCCTTGTTTGAATATTCAAACCCACAATACTCTTATTCCTAATAGTAATCCTTCTTCCTCTAATGCTCTTCCTAGAGATGATTGGGGAATCTTGAATTTTAATCCTACCTTTATTAGAGAATATAAGGTTTTTGATCTTGATTTTATGAAGCCACAAAGAGAGTTAGAACAACGAGTCTTTGCTTCTACTTCTCATTACCTTTGTAATCACTTTGTTGCTGGTTATACCCACTATGAATCTATCAAAGCTACTAGTAATGACATAGTGACTACTGAAGTTCCATTGACTCCTTCTGATATGGCTTCTCATTATGGTCCTGGTTATCATTTACTCAAAAAATCAGGATTCCATGGTCAAAGATGTGGTAAGCATAAACAGGGAATTCAAATGCCCTTACAGAATGGGGGGCATGAACATTCTTATGGATTGGGATTCAATCCTCAACAAAACATCAATAACATCTCAAATAAAACTTCAAAACATGATGAACCTATGAAGGAATTTGACCAAATAGTTCTTTTTCCTAAACTCCTTCGTGCTAAGATGATTACTAGACCTAAACGCAAAAAGAAATGTAGTCTATACTTGAAGACTCTTCCTTTTTGTTTCTATAATAGATTTCCTGATCACTCTACTAATGAATGTCATGCTTTACATTATAAGATTAGGAAGCTCATTGATAGTAAAATTATTTATATATCATATGGCAATGAGTTGTATTTCAATCTTATTTTCTCTAAATAACATTTATGTTCCTATTATGGAACTCCATATTATGTAAACAATGTTAGCATAATATTTGGGGGCTCGTTGTCTTGCATAGTATTGTGAGCGATATAATAGGTCCCCTTTCATCCTTGTTCCCATGCTTGGGGGGCAAGGATGCCATCTCCTTCTTTTCTGTCTTTCCGGGATTCATTTTTCCCTTGGTTAAGCAGTATCTATCTATTATGTGATATCCAATCATACATGAAAATTTTGGTTTGCATTGAGGATCTATGTCCTTGATCATAACATATTTCTTTGTTAGACATTGGGTTTCCATGGTTGATAAATCTCTCACCTTGGAAACTGAATAGCGTGATATCCCTCATAAGGGTTACTTTTTCACTTCTTGCATGATATCTCTTTGCATTCGTCCCTTCCATGGCCTCATAGGAGCTGTGACCTTCTTAGCTTAGACTGGGTGTTGTCTATGGATATTTTCTTGTTGTTGAAGAAGGATTTATCCTTGATCTTTTTATTTCCTTAACATGTCAAAATAGTATGTACTTTGCCATATTAAGGAGGGGGCATATACACGGCCTCCCGCATTTTATATTATGCATTGTTGTTCTAACATTTTGTTTTACATCATCCTAAATCCTCTGAAGGTAACACACATAAGTTGCTAAATCCTAAAGAGATACGCATTCAATTACAATTCAATATGCTAAATCCTCGAAAGGTAACACACATAAGTTGCTAAATCCTAAAGAGATACACATTTTACAAATGTATTCCATGGTGATATAAGGATATGGACCCATGGGTACTTCATAAGAGTCATTAGAAGATGCACTACATACATGCACAAAGCATCCAGAAGGTGCACAACTTTATGGGGTGACTATCAAGTTCTTTCTTGATGGGCCATCCTATCCTTTTTGTGGTTCACAGTGAGACACACATCTTACTGGGCGAGATAACCACCCTCTCTCTCTCTCTCTCGCTCTCTCTCTCTTTCTCTTTGACCAGTGATGTCTGTCTTATGGTGATCTTAGGGTTGATAAAGACTTAAGTCCCTTGGGGGCTTGAGGATTTCTTTGTCCCTTTTGATTCCAATAAGATTGTCTTTTCTGTACATTCTCCTTTACCAAGAGTTTGTGTTGAACTCATACTCTTACTAAAGTGGGGGCTAAATGTATAGTCAAAAAATGGAAGCACTTCCATTGTAGACATGTTTAGCCTTCCGAGTAAGTGGTTTGGGGTCATGGCAAGTGCCTTGAATGGGTTCCTGCTCTTGACATGGCTTCCCACCTGTTCTGTCCCTCTTTACACTCTTGTTTAGCCTAATTTCTGCATTCTGGACTGTAGATTGGTGATTCTGGGCTTCAGGGTAAGGGTCAACCTTTTAGGTCTATGTCAACCTTGACCCTGACCTAGGTCAGGGTCAACCTCAATCTTGACCTAGCGTTCAGATCCTGAGGTCTCACAGTTTTTGGAGGTTGGCCTTTGCAAAAAGTTTTTCCCGCTTTCGGGTCGGCTGTTTCGGGTTCCGAAGCGTTGATTCCTAAATTATATTTAACATAGGTCCTCTCCTAGGGGTGAAGGATTTAATGGGAATTTAATTCTTCTATGTTGGCCTCCTTAGAAGATTGTACCCTAATTTCATATAAAAGGGAGCCCTTCTCCCCTCATTATCTCTAAGTCTTCTAATCGTGATCAAGCATTCTCAAGATATCTTCAAGTGTGATTCAAGCAAGCAATCAAGCAAGACTTCAAGAAAGCATTCATCCATCCAAATATCCATTTTCATGAAGGAGATCCATTGGAGGCCATTGAAGGATTGAAGCTACATAGTGCCCTTTTTGATGTCTCCATCCACCTTCTTCCAAGCCTATTCCAAATTCAAGAACCCATTCAAGACTTGGTGTTGGAGATCTGCAAGCCAGAGATTGAAGACATTTTACCAAGTTCTAAATTCCACATTTTGAAGCATACTTGTGGATCCAAGGATTCAAATCCACCACAAGGACTTTCTCAAGAAAGGTGAATTCATGCATTTACTTTGTCCATTTCTGCAATTTCAATTACATATATTTGAGGTTAATTCCAAAACTGGGGTTTGACCAAGGCAAACCCCTCCCCCACAAAAAACAATCTCCTTTTTCTTGTAGGTATAGGTTTAGAACAGTTGATTTGAGACCAGATCTGGATACCCTTTTCGGCTTTCTTTCATACAACGTGAATAGATTTATGTCAGACCTATGTAGGTCAGGGTCAACATTATTGGGTTAGGGTTGACATTTGTGGGTCAAGGTCAAACTTTTTCATAAGACAACATCGGAATGGAAAAATTTTTGTGGGTTTTGTTCATCTCTGTGTTCCAGTTCGGGATCAACTATCAATTTTTCTAGAAACAGTCTACAAACCTCAGAAAACAATATTCTTTGATCTACAATATTTCAAGGTTAGTACTTTTCTCCTATGCATTTCAATTATTCTAAATCTATCACACATTCATTCCTTTCCATAAAATGGGGAATTTAAAACTTTTCTCTTTGCTCTCATTTCCAAATGATTGATTCATTTGTGCATTGATCCTTTTTGGATTGATCAATTTGGATCTCTCCTTTGTGCATCTTGGGATAGAAGAGGAATATCTTATCTTTCCCCCACTTATTTCAAATGTTACATGTTCTTATGTTACACATAGTTACATTGTTATATGTCACATTTTTATATGTTAGATATGCAAACACAAGGTGAAAAAGATTAACGTATCATGTACATACACTTATACTATACCGACATATGCAAAGGGGGAGTCATGAAATTACTAAGGAATATATATGATGCACATATTAAACATTTTGTTAGTATTTGACACATATTGGTTTTTGATACTAATGTCAAAGGGGGATATTGATGATATTATTTTGCCATTAGTATGCAAAGAATATCTTTGGTAAAAACACACCAAAAGACAGTACAAGAGAAAACCAAAAATACAGATATCAGAGATCACCGAAAACTGCTAAGTACAAAGAAAACCGACGACATAGTTTTGTGTGTAAACCAAAAATGTAAAGTGAAAAGAATAAAGAGGAACCCAACAGTGGAACCCAACAAGCGGGAAAAAGTGCAAACCGAGAGAAAATTCAAAGTGCAACCCGAGAGATAGTTCAAGCAAGGAACATCGAGAGATAGTCTAACTAACTTTAGAGCATAACTGACCGACAGAAATTGAAAGTTAGTTGAAGCCCACAAAAAGTGGATATGACTTCCACATCAAATAAAATAGTCTTATTCTATTTATAGAATCTTAATTTGTTTTAAAACCATTTCTTTATGGAAAATAAACATTATTTTAAGTGTTTTAATCAGTCTAACTCATTTAAAACACATAGACTAGAAGATAAAGGTAAAGTTGTAAGCCTGTGATCTTAGAGTTAATATTGTTTTACATGAAACTTTATTAGGTCAATCTATCTTATAAATAGATGTTGTAATAATTAATTATGGATGTGATTATGGAAGAGAGGATGAATGAATCCTACGAGCACATCTATGGATCAGACTGAAAGTTTCAAGAACTAGAACAACAAAATGTGAATTTGGTTATCAAGAACCAAGAACAGAGACTACCGAGCAATAGAGGTATTATACAATCACATTAGCTAATGTAAAGGAATAAAATTGATGTTTTATTTGATATTTGTGTTGTATTTCCTTAACCTTTACATTTAATTGTAATTTTTGTATATACAGTAATGTGATTAAGCATATAGGGGGAATGAAGATAAGATGTTCCTCTTTTATCCCCAAATGCACAAATGAATCAACCATTTGGAAATGAGAGTAAGGAAGAAGATCTTAAATTCTATTTTAAATAATTAAGGAGATATCATATATTGCAGAAATTAAAAAGGATGAGAGGAAGTACCAACCTTAAAGAATAGCACATCTGAAGAATGCTATTTTATGAGGTCTGTACTCTGTTTCTAGAAAATCTGAAGTATGATCCCGAACATAAATGTAGAGACAAACAAAACCCATAAATATTTTTTTGATCCAAAACTATCTTGTGAAAAAGGTCGACCTTGACCCAAAAATGTCACCCTTGACCCAATAATCTCAACCCTGACCTACACAAGTCTGACAGAAAATCTATTTGTAGATCCTAAAAGTTCGCTGAAAAGGGTATCTAGATCTGAGTTCAAATCCACAGTCCCGAACCTGTATCTGCAAGAAAAAGAGATTTGTTTGTTGGGAGGAGGGGTTTGTCTTAGTCAAACCCTGATTTAGGAATTAACCTTGAAATCAATAAAGTATAGAATGCTAGAAAGTAGTATAATTGAATCTAATAATGACGCTATGATACTTAATAGATATGCCAATGTAATGCGAATGTAAGCAAGTATGTTAATATGAAAACATGGACTTTAGAAACCATAAACCTCCATGATTGTATCCTTGGAATCTTCCTTGAAGAGAATGAATGAGTGTTTGAGGATTCCCAAAGGATCTTGAAGGAAGATCACACCACCATGATGGCTAGATCTAGGGTTTGAATGATGAATCTTGAATGCTTGAACCAAATCCCTTCAAAGGCTTGAGAGCTTGAACCCTTGAACTTTAACAGAGAACTCAGATGCTTGAGAGGGAGAATTGAACACCTTGAAAGCTTGAAAACATGAAAAACAATGGATTCTTGATTTCACTTGGAGAGAATTAGAATCACCTCTTGTGTCCTTGCTTGTGGTTACTTTTTCAGTTTAGAGAAAATGAGAGGAGAAAACTTCCTCTTATATGAAATTAGGGAACAATCTTCTAAAGAGGTCAACATAGGAGAATTAAATTCTAATTAAATCCTTTATCCAAGAAGAGGACCTATATTAAATATAATTTAGGAATTGCCACTTCGGAACCCAAAATAGCCAACCCGGAAGCGGGAAAATGAATTTCTAATGACCTCCGGTAGTTGACAAGCTTCCAGATTTGGAAGGGGGGCCCAGGTCAAGGTCAAGGTCAAGTTCGACCTTGACCGAAGGGGTAAAAACCCCTTGAAAATGTGCCAGGTGGGATATAAGGTGCCTGGAGAGGCCCAATCAGGGTCCTAAATAGGCATAGAAGTAGGGGATGATGCAGAAATGAGGGGATGATATGATGGTGGTAAAAAACATCCCCTATGGAGGGATAAACATTCTTAACATGGAAGCACTTCCATTTTAAGATGATATAGGTGATATAATTATACATGTACAATCTTAAATGGATCTGTAACCAGCAATAGGAGATTGCATACACCAAGTCAAAGTGTAATTTACTTACATTCTAACAAGTGAAGAAAAGTGTAAAAATCCTTTCAAGGAAGGTGGATTTAATCATCCAGTTGTAAATTTCTTGACCAAGTGCACACTAAACAGTGTTGCTAATGCTCTTAACCGAGTAGACTTTAACCAATCTCCACAGATACTCCTAACAGGGTATATCATCAGAAGTGATCAAATTGTAAGCCTTAATTGACACCTTCCAATCTATAGATAGTGAAGAATTTATGGGTGTCATCTCCACCGCAGTTTTTACTTCCTAATAGGAGTTTCATGTGTTATCATATCTTGTGTTATGTGTCAATTATTTTCATGAATGTTTCTATGAATGTTCACATGTATGATTAATTTTATGAATTGATAAATCTTACATCAAGATAGTATAGAATAGATGGTTGGATAAACAATTGATTACTCAAAGGATAAAGGTTAAGAGATACAAAAGTTTTAGAGGTACTGATTCACCCCTTCCCTCTCAGTACACACTTCCCATTAATTCCAATAATTAATGCATCCTACGACCTCTTATGACCCCTTACATCCCATTAGGAACCCTAAGAGTACATCTTAGGGGCTGTAAGGGGTTTTATGGTGGCCTAAGATACATTAATATGTCCTATGACCCCTTAAGACCCGTTAATGTGTACTAGGAACCCTAAGATATATTCTTAGAGTTCCTAAGGGGCCGTAAGGTTTCTTAAGGGGTCCTAGGACACATTAATATGTCTTATGACCACTTATGACCCCTTACAACCCCTTAGGATGCCTAAGAGTACATATTAAGGGTCTTAAGGGGTCTTATATGGTCCTAGGACCTATTAATGTGTCCTTCAACCCCTTATAACCCTTACAACTCACTGAGAAGTCTAAGAATACAACTTAAAAGTTGTAAGGTGTCTAAAGGGGTACAAGGGCCTATTATTGTGTCATATAACCCCTTATGACCCGTTAGGAAGCCGAAGAGTACATCTTAGGGGTCGTAAAGGGTCTTATGGTTTTCTAAGACACATTAATGTATACTATGACCCCTTATGACCCCTTAAGACCCCTTAAGAAGCCTAAGAGTACATATTTGAGGTTGTAAGGTGTCTTAAGGGGTCCTAAGGTGTCTTAAGGGGTCCTAGGACCTAGTAATGACATCTACAACCCCTTTTGACCCTTTATGACCCCTTAGGAAGCCTACAAGTATCTCTTAGGGGTTGTAAGGTGTCTTAAGGGGTCCTAGGACCCATTAATGTATTATACGACCCATTATGACACCTTACAACCAATTAGCAACCCTAAGAGAACATCTTAGGGGTTGTAACGGGTCTTGTGTTGTCTTAAGACGTAGTAATGTGTCCTATGACCCCTTAAGACCTATTAATGTGTACTAGGAACCCTAATATGTATTCTTAGGGGTTCTAAGGGGTACTAATTTGTCTTAAGGGGTTCTATGACCCATTAATGCATCCTACAAGTGCTTATGATAGCCTATGAACCCTAAGGAAGCCTTAGAGTACATCTTAAGGGTCTTAAGGCATTTTAAGACAGTAATCTATCTTTTGACCCCATAAAACTCCTTAATGTGTAATTGAAACCCTAATATGTATTCTTAGGGGTCCTTATGGGCACTAAGGTATCTCAAGGGCTCCTAGGACCCATTAATGCATCCTACAACCCCTTATGACCCCTTATGACCCCTTACGACCCCTTAAGAAGCCTAAGAGTACATCTTAGAGGTTGTAAGGTGTCTTAAGGGGTCGTAAGGTCTCTTAAGGGGTCCTACAACCCATTAATGCATTGTACGACCCCTTATGACACCTTATGACCCATTAGGAACCCTAAGAGTACATCTTAGGGGGATTATGGTTTCCTAAGACACAATAATATATCCTATGACCCATTAAGACCCATTAATGTGTACTAGGAACCCTAATATGTATTCTTAGGCGTCCCAAGGGATACTAAGGTGTCTTAAGGAATCCCAGGACCCATTAATGCACCATACTATTTCTTATGGTACCTTACGACCCCTTACAAATCCTTAGAGTACATCTTAAGGGTCGTAAGGCATCTTAAGACATAGTAATGAGTCTTATGACCCCTTAAAACCCCTTAATGTGTAATCAAACCCCTAATATGTATTCTTAGGGGTCCTTATGGGTACTAAGGTGTCTTAAGGGGTCATAGGACCCATTAATGCATCATACGACACCTTATGACCCCTTATGACCCATTAGGAACCCTAAGAGAACATCTTAGGGGTCATAAGGGGTCTTATGGGGTCATAAAAATTGTTAATGTGTTCTATGACCCCTTAAGACAACTTAATGTATACTAGGACCCCTCATATGCTCTCTCTCTCTCTCTCTCTCTCTCTCTCTCTCTCTCTCTCTCTCTCTCTCTCTTCATTTCTACCATTTATCTCTCCTCCCTTATCACCCCCTCACTCCCTTTATCATTTTGTGTTTCTAAGATAGGGCGTATGCGCTATAATGTGTACGCCCTATGTAAGAATACAAAAAATGGTAGAAAAGATAAGAAACTTTTGAAAGAGGCCCTTATTTTACTGTATACTATCTAATTTGTACAGTCTGTTCGACAAATATTCACTTTTCATGGTGTTGAAGATCACAAAGAGCATATTCTATCAATTTGAACCACCTTTTTGTTTAAAAATTAACATCAGAGTGTGAAAGTCAATCATTCTTCACCAAAATGGATTCATTGAGGTAAGTGTTTTATTTTTTACATGTGAGTTGTGAATAAAGAGTCTTTTTGTTAATAATTGAAATTATATGGATTTGTTAAAGATATAATTTGACATATTGTAAGTGATTTATATTATAATTTTTCATACATTTATATTATATTTTGAGTTGATATAATTTAGATTGATATTATAAAGTTTCACTTATTGTAATAGATTGATATAATACTTTGAAAGTTGTAATGAATTCATATGTAGAAATTATCATCTTGCCAAGATAACGTGCAAAGACTCTAACACCATAAGAGAATGAAAGAGACAAAGAGAAGAAAAGGGAAAGAATGAGACAAATTTGTAAACATAAAAAATTGCATACAATAGAAGAAAATTTTCCTTTGGATGAGGAACATGAAACATCAATAGAAATAAAGAGAAGTGGAATTGGAAACAAAAAGGCAATGAATAATAAACTTGTGTGAAACAAGAAAATTGAATTATGAAGATGTGGGAACATCATCTATGAGTTTTCAAGTTGAAGAGACACCATCATCCAATGTTGGAGACACACTGTTGTATCATCTTGAAGGCACACCATTGTCTATATTTCAAGGTGTAGGCACACCATTGTATCATGTTGAAGGCACACCATTATCTACATTCTAAGGTGTAGGAACACAGTTGTATCATGTTGAAGGAACACCATTATCTACATCTGGAGGTGTAGGCACAACATCGTGTCATATTGAATGCACACCATTAACATCTCAAGATGGTGAGGATCCATCTTTCACATGTCAATTTGAAGGAACATCATCTTCGGTTGAAGGTACATAATTCACAAATAATATTGTTGATGTTCCTAATGTTGAGGCCACTCAATAGTTGAAAACACCTCCTAGAATTGTTTATAGAAAGACAAAATATTTGATTGATATTGATACTAACATTTTGCAACAAATGCCTGATAAGTTTCCCAAGCGTACTTGTCAAAGATATGCTATCCGTATTTGGAAAATATTTTTTGAGAGTTTAAATATGATAGGAATATGTCAACTATTTCTTGAAATAATGAGAAATCTAAAATTTAGGCTGATCACGAAGATTCTTGTGCTAAGAAGGACGGATAAGTCAAGTGAAAAATCTATTGTAAAGGATTTAATGATAGCATATGAGAGTGTGGGTTGTACATCACACACAAAACATAGTTATATCACAGGATGTGTACTTAAATAAAAAATAGTAAGCACTCAAATGAAGAAATCCTGACTCATTACAAAGACAAAAAAAACTTTGAAAATAAGTAGAAAGTCTCTAATGTGAGTTGTGGGAAGGCATCAAAGAGTGGAAGATCCAAATAACAATGAGTTATGGGCATTTTCTGGTAGACTACTGCGAAAAGTTAAAGCAATTGTTGAAGCTTTAAAATACTTGATTGAAGAGTTTTGGAAGAATAAAACATGAGTATCTCCTAATCAAAAAAATTTTGTAAGGAGGATTGGTAGTCAAATCCACATTCCACATCTGAAACATTTTTTGGATTCAAATCAAACCCAATTCTTTGCAAAATTTATACATATGTATCCTCAATTTAAAATTAGTCAAAGATAATGGGTAAACCTTTTTATGTTAAGATAAATCAAACATGCACAACTTGTTGTTGTAGGTTACATATTGAATTTTCTAACCATTTTGATGTTTATAAGCATATATGTGTAGATTTGCATTCTAACATTGTTTTGCAGGATTGTAACATAAATGACCCGCCTAGATCTTGAAGGGAATTAATTACTACCATTTTATGTGAAAGAGCAGATGGTAAAAAAAATTACAAGATCTCATGCTTGAATGGTACATGCATAGATTGTGGTGGTTTACAACATTTTCCAAGTTGTCAACATATGGAGAGTACACTTGCAATTGAGAACTAAAAAGTGGATTTTGGAAAATATAAGACCATGTAATATGCTCTAAAAGGTTGAAAGAAGGCTAAAATATGTGATTTAGTAATTGAAAATATTCTAGTGTATTAGTTCATGGATACTTTTAGTGATAACATTGTGTATGAGTATGCAAGGCATACACATACACCTCGATGGTTGGATATGTAATTCAAGTTGTGCAAGGACATATTCTCACTTGATACCATTATTTCAGTTGTGGAATTCACAAAGAACTAATCTCTACAACCATAAAATGAGGTGCAAGAAAAGTATTATATCTCTCAACAGGTTGCTATATTTGTTCATATAGCATTTTTGCAATCACTTGTCAGTACAAAGGAGAACAGGAAGATATTGAGGGAGTATCTTTTTTTACATCAACGATGATCGTTCACATTCTATAGAGTTTGTACATGGTTTATTTCATCTATTTTATGGTGATTTGGGAAATAGGGGCATATCATATCGTCGACACATAATATGGCCAGACAATTGTGCATCGTAATTCAAGAATTCTCAGACATCTTATTAGTTGAGTAGGATGCATAGGAACATTGGTATTCAATATATGTGGAATTTTATAGAGGCTAGTCATAGAAAGGGATAGCATGATGGTGCAGGTGCATATATAAAAAGGGCCTTAGCACCCGAAGAATTAAAGTACAAAGAACACTTGAAACATTGTTAAATGTGAGATGTATCATCTGGTGGTGTAATGCTACAATGGGTCTAGGTAATAAAGGTTAGTCTATGGTTCATAGATTTTTTTGGTTGATGGATGAAACTAACATTACACCATACGAGGATTGTTGTACATTAACAGGATCAAGTGAGCTACACTATTTTAGAAGCTCTAATTCTGGTTCATGGATCATCCATACACAACATATGGCATGCTTTTTTTTATCATACACAAATGAATATTGGGATGTGTGCAAGTCAAAGAAATGGTTCGACGAACGGTCTACAATTTTTTTAGCCCACTTGACTCCTATCGTCCCCCAAGAGCATTGCAACTGACAAAAATGGAATCATCTTTTGACTTCAAGAACATTTTTATGATCTAGTGCAACTGGGTAAATTGTCAACGCACAAATAGTCTCAAATTTAGTACTTTATCCTAAGTATTCGTTAAAATAATCTCCTCATTGTATTTCTATCATTGTTGACCATGTTTTGTTGTTGTTGCATCTGAAGACAATGAGGAAGGGAAAAATTATTATTTCTTTCATTGTGTTGAGGCCAAAAATAAATTGGATTAGTCGGTTACAAATGGTGAAGGATTATAATACCATATAGGAGCAGTGGTTTTAACGGGTACATGGCTTAGACGGTATTGTATGAAGAACCTTAGGTTGTAGTTGTTCAAGGATTGGGAGACACATAGGAAGATTATTCATTATTTCAATCTTGTCTTTGCATCAAATTTCCATTTGACCAGATATGGAGGAAAACTACACAATAAAACTCTTTGGGAGGTTCGCGAGTCAACCCATGAGGAAATACTTGAGACAATAAAGGGTAGGCCAGATCCGGCTTCTTTATTGGACTAAAAGTGAATCCAAAATGTTGTAATGTCAAATCTAGTTGAATGCATGTGCATATAACATGTATATTTGTAAAGGAAGTGATTCCCTTGAGTCCACATTTGGTGAACTGTAAATTGCTCATGCATTACCCCGTATGTATAACGGGAAGTTTGTAAGATTTAATAACAAATTTTCTCTTATATTTTTTGGTGCAATACTAGAGGTTTTCTCTTCTCACCTCTTTCCTTGTGGTGCTCATAATGAGCCGAGTAGTAAACTTATTTTTCATCATTAATTAAAAAAATATTTTCATAAACAAATTGTACAAATATATGTTAAGCTTATTGTCATTTTTCATGCTAGAAAATTCTTTGTATATATGTATCAACAAAAATTCATATAGACTATAGCTTTGTTTTTCCTTTGATGGTATGAAAAAAGCCTCGTCTAAGAATACAGGTGTGGAGAAAAAAGGTTGATCATGTCCTTTCTTGGTAAAGCAAATAAATATAGATTCAAGGGGAATGTGGCCTCATCATTTGTCATGATTTGGATCTTTTTGTGGCCCTAGTTTGTAATTTATTTTGCTTATGAACCAATGTGGGTATGGTTATGAAATCAATTTTTGTAAGTTCTTTGATAAGAGACATAAGAATGACCTTTCCCTTTATATATAGAAGTCAATTTTTTACCATAAGTTGGAATTGCAAAGGGTGAACCCAACGTGATTATATTACCAAGACCCCCTCTTGAGTACTGGATCTCAAACACCCTAAAGAATTTTTTTAACTCATTTGGTTCTTTGGTAACTCATTTAGCTCTTTGATACAAGAGAATTTGTAACTCATTTTTAGCACTCCCTTTAAAAGCCATATAAAGTACATTGTCAAAGCTATCATATTTACACGATCCTAGCAGCCCTAGTCTCATAGTTTTCTATAAATTACTCCCAGATTTCCCAAACAACTGAAAAAACTAATTATAGATTTAGATAACCTTTTAGGTTTTACAAAAAATATACCATAAAAAGGTAGAGGTACTCTGGAACACAAGGGTAAAAAACTGATGTTCCCCTTTCCTTCCTAGGGATAATAGGTAACTTTTACATAGGAACCCTATTCCAGACTCAACACCGAATCTTGCCACTTTTAATAGTGTTAAAATGATCCCAATTAGAGGAATATGCAACCAATTTGGTTATACAAGCTTCCTATACCCAAAATCCCCAAACCACTCCTCAAAACCCTTAAAACTAGGGCTTTCTCCATCTCGATACTCAAAGCACTTTCTAAACCAACCAATGATGGATTCACCTTCCACTTGACATGTGGGAACATATTCCATCATAAAATATAGCCCTCCAATGGCTAGAGTTGTTGCTGCTACACCCTTGCACCCATTTTAGTGTCCTTCTAACACCACAACTTCATGGGCATCACCTAAAACTTCACTTTTCCTAAAAATTGAGGTTAGATTCATATGATACATGTTAAATGATTTGTTGAACCAATCTCAGTTTATGCAAAAACTTGCAATGTTTTATAGTTGAAAGCTGCAACATTTCATATCTTTCAAACCGCTCATTGTGGCATCAAACTGTCTCTGCCAACAACCTCGGTATGCTGGTTGAATGCTAGGAATGACTCTTTTTTCTCACCAAGTGGCTTGAACGTTGTCTACCACTTTATAGCCAAGTGTCCCTAAAGGTGCACTCAACAACAAAATTGATGACCTTCAGGCGTCAGTTTCTCTGAGCTTGTGAGGGGTACCAACCAACTGTCAAGTGTTGCGGGACTGTGTCACGGAGGCCTATGATAACATTTTTTTATCTTTAGGTCTCGGTACCGAATTCCACGTGTTTTTATTTTCAATATGATCTATTTGTTCTTTCATAGCTTTAACCGAATCTTGATTCTTTAATGCATCTTTCACTCCTCTTGGCTCTAATTCAGAAATTAAGCATGTGTTATCTCTTACCTTACTTCTTGTCATAACTATAGCATTATTGTCTCCAATAATATTTCTCGACGATTTCTTTATTCTCAAATATTTGGCTAGAACATGCTCGGTAGGTGGTGGAAGTTCTTCATTTTCATCATTCGATGACCACCACCACGTATTAGAAATATCATGTTGAACATATACAAATCTTTGGTAGTCCCCCGGTTCCTTCTTGTTGTCTCCATCATTCTTCTCTGCGAATTCATCAACCTTTACATTTTCACTTTCTATAATTTTGTTAGTAGACTTGTTCAAACATTTTTAAGCTTTGATCTTTGTAGAATATCCTAAGAATATTCCTTCATCTCCTTTAGAATCAATCTTTCCATCTCTAGAACCTTACATCTAATTCCAAATAATTTGAAATAACTTACATTTGGTTTATCATCACACCAAATCTTATATGGAGTCTTGTTTGTACCTTTCTATAGTTGTTCTTGGTTTAGTGTATAAGCTCCAATGCTGATTGCTTCTATCCAAAATATTTGAGAAATACCTTCTCAATCATCAATGTTCTCGCGCAATCAACAATGGATCTATTTCTTCTTTTTGCTATACTATTTTGTTGTAATCTCCTCAGTGAAGACATTCATCTCTTTATTCCATGTTCATTACATAAAAGTATAAAATCATTAGATGTAAACTCACCTCCTCTATCAAATCTTAGACACTTCAATTGTCTTAATGTCTCCTTTTAAACTATAGCCTTATATCACTTAAATATTTGAAAAGCATAAGATATTTCTTTCAAAAACATGACAGACATCATCCTTGAATAATCATCAATAAATAAAATGAAATATCTATCACCATAGTAACTTTGTGTTTTCATCACTCCACATAGGTCAGTGTGCATTAATTCCAAAATTCCTTGAGTAGTGTAATATTTTATTGTAAAAATTAACTTTTTCATCTTACCAACTTGACATCCTTTGCACATGACATTTTCAGGTTTGTTCAATCTTGGTAGACCTCTAACTCTTTTCTTTTTTCTCACCTTAATTAATTTGTCAAAATTCACATGAATGAATCTCTTGTGGCATAACTATACATCCTGAAATTTTAGCAAATAGAGAACTCTTTTTAGAAGTACCAAGGTAGAACAAGTTATCTTTAGACTGTTCTCTAGTGGCAATCAAACTTCCATTCTAATCAAATAATTTTACCTTTCCATTCTAAAATTCTAGTCAGTGTCATATATTGTTCAACTGTGCCACACTCAACAGATTATGGGTAAGTGCAAGAAGTTGGGTGCCGATTCGGCGGATTTCTTGTGGACTTGAAAAATTCCACTAGAAATGAGCACCCATTTAGAAAAAATGGGCACCTATCTTAGGCTCGGACATGCGATCCAAAATTCAAAAAATAGGTGCCCGTTTTTAATTTTTTTTTTTTAAGAAACGTATTTTTCTATGCTGATTTATTATATTTAAGAAAAAGGTACACATTTTTAAACATGTGCCCTTTTTTTAAATTTTTAATTTACAAGACCACCCTTTGCATTGGATTTCGGTTCGGGATAGGCTTGGTGGGACCAAGCCAATGCTTGGACCTCCAAAATAATGGCTAAGGCATTTGAATACCAGATTTCTCTCTTGCCGTAATTTTTTGAGGGTCTTCCTAATCAATTTTTTTGACGAAATGAAAACCCATTAGAGAACTTACTATCTAGATTTCTAAAATATAAGTTATATAGTGATATGATAAATTTTACAATTTTTACAATATTTATTAATCAAAAGTGGTATGTAAAGTCAAAATAGTAAGGTTCACTAAAACTTTAATAACTTTTTTGTTTTTACATTTTTAAAAATAATTTATATGACATCAATCTACATAGAATTTACTTGAAGATTAAAAAAATAATTGTGAAAAAATGTGAAGTTTTCATCAAATTATGGTGGTCATACACTCTTTATTTTATAGTCAATTAAAAAAAATATTCAATAAAAAAAGTAAAAATATTCTCATCAATCTTTGGTGTCTTAGGTATCTTTCCCCAGCAGGATTCACAAAAACTCATTTATTTAGGTCAAAATATGGTGGTCGTACACATGTGTGGTATGGTCTTGAAACAAGCATTTTGAAAAATTAGTTTTTAAACATGCATACTAAAAAAATTTTCTACCATGTGGGTATTTAAATAAATTACATAATTGAAAAGTAGACTCTGAGCAGTACATTTTCTATTAGTGAAGTTTTTTTAGATTCAATCTCTAAGTGCCTCAAATTTTAACATAAATTGACATAAAATTTGAAAAATAGGGAAAACACTTCCACTTTTTGCCCAAAAAATGGACTCAACTTCTTGCTAGCACCCTTATACTTTAGACCTTCAACACAATAGACATCATCACATCTTGTATTATCTAGTAGAATTATAAAACCTTTACCTTTCATAGGATATGGACCATCATTAACAAATCTAACATACCCTCCATCATGTTCTTCCATAGTAACGAACTAAAGTGTGTCACTAGTCATATGGTGTGAACAACCACTATCTATAATCCAGGTATGATTCCTGCTTACATCTGAGATTAAGGATTTTTCTTCATCACACCTTTCTCCATCATAATCATCCTTGATAGAAACATAAACAACTTCTTCACCATCATCATGATATGTATCATCATCGGTTAGTCCTTCATTATCAATGTGGCATGAATTTTTATATTTTTTCTTCAAATCTTAGAATCTCCTGAATCTGTTCTCTCTTTTATTATCATCTCGGTTGTCTTTCTTCTCATCATTTTCGTAGTCCTGACATCTAGCTACAATGTGACCAATCTTGTTACACTTAAAACATTTTGAAGGTAGCTTACCTTGGTACTTTCCCTTTCTTCTCTGTAATCTTCTATCTAGTAGAGCTTCAAACTCTACTTCATTTCTTTCATCTTCGGTATATAGGTCTTCTATCTCACTTTTGTAACTGTAAAACCTTTCACTCACGCTACTTTCATAACCATCACCTATTCTATACTCTCTAGAGCTTCCAATTTTTAAAGATGACTTGAATGCAGACTGAATCATAGTAGTAGTAGTAGTAGCAGATAAACTATTATCAAAGTCATTTAGCTCAAAAATAATCAACTTACCAATTGTAGCGTCGAGTGAAACATACATCTGAGGAATGGATCTCAGCTCTTGTATTGTTGATACTCAGATGGAATAATTAGGAAATAATGTCCTTAATAGTTTTCTTGTTACATCTTCTTCTTCTATATGTCCTCTAGCACCTCTGATAGCATTCATAATTTCCTTCAATCTTGTACTGTATTGTGTAACAGTTTCACCTTCTTTCATTCTCATAGAATCAAATTTGCTTCTCAAAATTTTAGCTTTTTCCTTAAGAACATGCTAATCTCAACCCTATACCAATGCAATCTTATCCCACATATATTTTTTTGTATCACTTCCTATAAGGTCATTTAAATCAAGGTCGATGAGAGAAGAGGATATCTCAATCATAACTTGTGTGTGATCTTTCCTTTCTCTTATTTTCTCAAGTGTCATAGGCCCAAGTGGTGGTGGTGAATACTCATTTTCAAGATAGTATATTGCATACTCTCCAATACTAGATAGGTACAACCTCATCCTTATCTTACATGTAGAGAAGTTATCCCTATTCAACTTTGGTGCCTCTCTCTTATACATCTTCGTATCTTTTACTCATGTATGTTAAACTTATCTCTTTAGAGTACTTAGCTCTGATACCAATTGTTGGTTTACTGAGAGGGGGGGTTGAATCAGAAAATAGTGATTCTATAAACCTTACAAACTTAAACTTTGATTCAACTCGGCAAGAAAAACTTTAACATTAACTGAATCAAAAATAACTTAAGTAATCATCAGATTTTATGGATAGTAACCATTCAACACATATGCCACCAACATTTAACAAGGAAACCCAATTTGGGAATAATCTCGGTGGGAATTATTACCCACAAATAAAAATACTCTTCTAAAGTATGCTCTGCTAAAAGCCAATCCTATTCAAGATTATAATGCACAATGTAAAATGGGTCAGTGCACAAAGATGGGGGACCAAAAAGGGGGTATAAGATGCCACTTTTTTATGAAATCATAAAACTCTGAACTTCAACAAGAAATTGACAATAGCTACGCTCAAAATTTCAAAATGTGACAAAAAAAAGAGTTGTTCTACTCTGAATCTAATTTCTAAACTCCAAATTTATTTTAGAAATGGTGGAGATTAAGGCCCTCAAAAGGGGGAGCACAAAAAGTGCTCCTATTTTTTGTTAAAAAATATCACATAGCGTTTGGTGTGCTCCTCCTAAAATTTTAATTTTTTAATTAAAAAATTTAATCACTCTGGTGAGAAATTAGCTAACACCATCTAGTTTATCCCAAATTTTTCTACTGATTTTTTTATGAAAGTATGATTTTTTGCAATTTTCTGAAGTGGACAGATCCTGAAAAATGTGAAATTTCTGTGTGCTCCCCCTAGAAATCATTGAAAAGTAATCAAAGATAAAATTTTTTTTTTTAAAGTGTGTAGAATGGAGTCTAGTTTTTGAAAATGTAATTTGTTTCAAAATTTGATGAACGAGCCAAAATCTAAGCCCAAATGAATACACATTGGTTTTTGACAAAAATCGGACACACTTACAAAAGAAATTAGAGATGAAAACCTTAACATAATGAGAATTCAAAATAAAATATATGGTTAGGTAGCTAACAGAGACATCTACAATATCATCTTTTCTGATTTTATCATTATTGAACCACACACAAACCTAACGAGGAGTACACAAGAAAAAATGTTTATTTTTTGAAGGTTTGCTAGAAAACGCATCTTAGACCTGTTTGAATCCTCCAAGCCTTTGGGTTGGATCTCCAAGGAAAATCCAAGCCTTAGTCTTGGTAAATTTCAATGTATTTAAAATCCTGCTAGTGCTATTTGAATTTATCATTTAAATAGGGCGTACGCGTTATAGCGCGTACGCCCTATAACACACACGCGCTATAGCACATACGCCCTATAGCACACACATGCTATAGTACATACAACCTATATAAATCATGTGCTATAGCGCATACGCCCTATAGTGCACATGCGCTATTTAAACCATAAAAAAATCCTTGAGAGAGAGAGAGAGAGTAAATCTTAGTGGTCTTAAGAATTCCTAAGACATAGTAATGTGTCATATGACCCCTTAAGACTCCTTAAAGTGTACTACGACCCCTAATATGTTTTCTTAGGGTTCCTAAGGGGTACTAAGGTGTCTTAAAGGGTCATAACACCCATTAATACATCCTACAACCCCTTACGACCCCTTTAGAAGCCTAAGAGTACATCTTAGGGGTCTTAGGGGTAAAAATAGATTAATTTGTCCTATGACCCCTAAGACACCTTAATGTATTTTAGGACCCCTAATATGTATTCTTAGGGTTCCTAAGGGGTTGTAAGGTGTCTTAACGGGTCCTAGCACCCATTAATGGGTCCTACAACCCCTTATGACACATTAAAATCCATTAGGAAGCCTAAGAGTACATCTTAGGGGTCGTAAGGGGTCTTATGGTGTCTTAAGACATACTAATATGTCCTTTGACCCCTTAAGACTCATTAATGTGTAATCCAAACCCTAAGATGTATTCTTAGGGTTCTTAAGGGGACCTAAGGTTTCTCAAGGGGTCCTCAAACACATTAATCCATCTTGCAACCACTTAGGACCCCTTACAACCCCTTAGGAAGCCTAAGAGTACATATTAGGGGTTGTTAGGTGTCTTAAGGGGTCCTAGGAAACATTAATGTGTCATTCAACCCCTTATGACCCTTAAAACTCCTTAAGAAGCCTAAGAGTACATCTTAAAGGTTGCAAGGTGTCTTAAGGCCCATACAAGGACCCATTAATGTGTCCTATGACCCCTTCCCCTTATGACCCCTTACGACCCCTTAGAAAGATAAAGAGTATATCTTAGGGGCTATAAGGGGTCTTATGGTGTCCAAGACATAGTAATGCATGTCATATGGCCCGTTACGACCCCTTAATACCACTAAGATTCTCTCTCTCAGAGAGAGAGAGAGCATTAATCACCATAGGACACTCTTAGAGTTCTAAGTGGTTTTATTATATCATAAGGGGTCATAATTGGTCCTAAGTGATCCTACAACCCTTAAGGAACCTTTAAAACCTCTTAGGACATATTAGGATCCATTAGGATCTCTTAGGATACATTAGGACCTCTTACGACCCCTTCAAATTCATTAATCATTGTAGGACACACTAATGTGCTCTAATGTGTCCTAATATGTCCTAATATTTCCTAAGGGGTTCTAATGGGTTTTAAGTGGTCCTAGGAACCCTTAGTACCCATTATGACCCCTTAGGACCCATTATAGCACATTAGGACCCATTATAACCCCTTAGAACAAATTAATAGTCATAGGAGTCTTTAGAGAGAGAGAAGGTGAGGACCCATTATGACCACTAAAGAACCCTCTCTCTACATCTTAAGGGTCGTAAGGATTCTCAAGGGGTCCTGTGATACATTAATGTGTACTAAGACCCCTTACCATACACTAATGAATGCTAAGGGGTATTAAGGGGTCCCAAGACACATTAATGTGTCCTAGGACTCCTTATGACCCCTTATTGCCCTTTAGGATCCTGAAGATGCATGGTAAGGGGTCCTAGGACAAATTAATGTGTCGTAGTACCCCTTATGACCCATCTATATACATCTTAGGGGTAGTAGGATTATTAAGGGGTCTTAGGGAACATTAATGTATCCTAGGACCCCTAACAACCCCCTAGGACCCCTTACCATACACTAATAAATGGCAAGGGGTCTTAAGGGGTCCTAATACACATTAATGTGTCCTAGGACCTTTCATGACCCCTTAAAAACTTTTAAGACACCTAAGATGTATGATAAGAGGTCCTAAGAGGTCATAAGGGATCTTAGGACACATTAATGTGTCTTAAAAACCCCTTATGACCCCTTAGGACCCTTTAGGACCCCTCTCTCTAAGTCTTAGGGATTGTAAGTGTTTTTAATGTGTCTTGGGACTTCTTAGACCCCTTACAACTGCCTTGGACACCTTATCACACACTAATGAATGATAGTGGGTGCTAAGGTGTTGTTAGTGGTCTTAAGGGGCCCTAAGACACATTACTATGTCGTAGGACCCCTTAAGACCCCTTATAATAAGCTAATGAATTATAAGGGGTCCTAAGGGGTCCCGAGTGGTTTTAAGGGGTCGTAGGATACATTAGTGTGATGTAGGACCCTTTAAGACCCCTTAGGATCCCTTACCATACACTAATGTATGGTAAGGGGTCTTAAGGGGTTGTAATGGGTCTTAAGGGGTCCTATGACACATTATTTTTTCCTAGAACCCCTTATGACCCCATAGGACCCTTTAGGATGCCTAAAATGTAGGGAAATGGGCCATAAGGGGTCCAAGGATTGCTAATGACCCCTTAGTACCCTTTAGGAATCCTCTCTCTACATATTAGGTGTCACAAGGGTTGTTAACTTGACCTAGAACATATCACGGTGCGCTAAGGCTTCTTAAGGCCCCTTAGGACCCCTTATCATACACTAATGTATGGTAAGATATCATAACATGTCTTAAGGTGTTTCGGGAAACATTAACATGTCTAGAGCCCCTTATGACCCCTTAGGGCACTTTAATATCCATAAGATGTATGATAAGGGGTCGTAAGGTGTCTTAAGGGGCATAAGGGAGTTTTAGGACATAAAATGTGTCCTAGGACCCCTTCTGACCCTTGACGACCCCTCTCTCTACACCTTAGGGGTCTTAAGGGTTGTTAAGGGGTCCTAAGACACATTAATGTGCCCCATGACCCCTTATACCCCTTATCACCCCTTAGGACCTCTTACCATACACTAATGAATGGTAAGGGGTTCTAAGGTTTCCTAAGGGTCAAAAGGGGTCCTAAGACACATTAATGTGTTGTAGGACCCCTTCTGAACCTTTAGGACCCTTGAATACCCCTCTCACTACATCTTAAGGGTCATGAGGGTTGTTAAGGTATCTTATGATACATTAATGTGTCATAGTATCCCTTAGACCACTTACACCCCCTTAAGACACCTTATCATACACTAGTGAATGGTAATGTGTCCTAAGGGGTTATAAGGGGCCTTAAGACACATTATTGTGTCATAGGACCCCTTATGACCCCTTCCAACCTTTTCGGGCCCTTAAGATGTATGGTAATTGGTCCTAAGGGGTCATAATGGGTCATAGACCCCTTATGACCCCTTAAGAAACTTTATCATACAATAACGAATGTTAAGGAGTCCTAGAAGGGGTAGTAAGGGGTCTTAATGGGTCCTTAGACACATGAATGTGTTATATGATCCAAAAATATTAGGGGTCATAAGGGTCTTAAGGGATCCCATGACCCCTAAAGACCCCTTAATGTGTACTAATGAATCATATAATACATTCATGTGTCTAAGGACCCATTAAGACCCCTTACTACCCCTTCTAGGACTCCTTAACATTCGTCGGTGTATGTCAAAGGTTCTTAAGGGGTCATAAGGGGTCTAAGGGGTCATAAGGGGTCCTATGACATAATAATGTGTCTTAAGGCCCCTTATAACCCCTTAGGACACATTACCATTCACTAGTGTATGATAATATTTCTTAAGGGGGTGTAAGTGGTCTAAGGGGTACTGGGATACATTAATGTGTCATAAGATACCTTAACAACCCTCATGACCCTTAAGATGTAGAGAGAGGGGTATTAAAGGGTCCTAAAGGTTCAGAAGGGGTCCTACAACACATTAATGTGTCTTAGGACCCCTTTTGACCCTTAGGAAACCTTAGAACCCCTTACCATTCATTAGTGTATGGTAATGGGTCCTAAGGGGTGATAAGGGGTATAAGGGGTCATGGGTCACATTAATGTGTCTTAGGACCCCTTAACAACCCTTAAGACCCCTAAGGTGTAGAGAGTGGGGTCTTCAAGGGTCGAAAGGGGTCCTAGGATACATTTTATGTCCTAAAACTCCTTATGCCCCTTAAGACACCTTACAACCCCTTATCATACATCTTATGGATCTTAAAGTTCCCTAAGGGGTCATAAGGGGCTCTAGACACGTTAATGTGTCCTGGAACACCTTAAGACATTTTATGATATCTTACCAGACATTAGTGTATGGTAAGGGGTCCTAAGGGGTCTTAAGAAGTCCTAGGACACCGTGATGTCTTCTAGGTCAAGTTAACAACCCTTATGACACTTAAGATGTAGAAAAAAGATTCCTAAATGGTACTAAGGGGTCATTAGCAGTCCTTGGACCCCTTATGATCCATTTCCCTACATCCTAGGCATGCTAAAGGGTCCTATGGGGTCATAAGGGGTTCTAGGAAAAAATAATGTGCCATAGGACCCCTTAAGACTCATTACGACCCCTTAAGACTCATTACGACCCCTTAAGACCCCTTACCATGCATTAGTGTATGGTAAGGGGTTCCATGCATTAGTGTATGGTAAGGGGTTCCAAGGAGTCTTAAAGGGTCCTAAGACCCCTTAAAACCACTCGGGACCCCTTAGGACTCCTTATAATTCATTAGCTTATTGTAAGAGGTCTTAAGGTGTCCTACAACATAGTAATGTGTCCTAGGACCCCTTAAGACCACTAAAAACACTTTAGCACCCCCTATCATTCATTAGTGTGTGATCAGGTGTCCTAAGGGGTTGTAAGGGGTCTAAGAAGTCCCACAACACATTAAAACCCTTGAAATCCCTAAGACTTAGAGAGAGAGGTCCTAGAGGGTCCTAAGGGGTCATAAGAGGTTTTAAGACACATTAATGTGTCCTAGGATCCCTTATGACCTCTTAGGACCCCTTATCATACATCTTAGGTGTCTTAAAAGTTTGTAAGGGGTCATGAAAGGTCCTAGGACACATTAATGTGTTTTAGGACCCCTTTAGACCCCTTACCATTTATTAGTGCATGGTTAGGGGTCCTAGGGGGTTGTTAGGGGTCTAAGGGGTCCTAGGACACATTAATGTGTCCTAAGACCCCTAAATAATCCTACTACCCCTAAGATGTAGATAGATGGGTCATAAGGGGCACTACCACACATTAATTTGTCCTACGACCCTTACCATCCATCTTAGGGGTCCTAAAGGGCCATAAGGGGTCATAAGGGGTCCTAGGACACATTAATGTGTCTTAGGACCCCTTAAGACCCCTTACCATTCATTAATGTATGGTAAGGGGTCTTAGGACACATTAATGTATCCTAGGACCCCTTGACAATCCTTATGACCCTTAAGATGTAGAGAGAGGGGTCTTTAGCAGTCATAATGGGTCCTCACCTTCTTTCTCTCTCTCTCTAAAGACTCCTATGAATATTAATTTGTTCTAAGGGGTTATAATGGGTCCTAATGTGCTATAAAGGGTCCTAAGGGGTCATAATGGGTACTAAGGGCTCCTAGGACCACTTATAACCCATTAGAACCCCTTAGGAAACATTAGGACACATTAGGACACATTCGAGCCCATTAGTGTGTCCTACAATGATTAATGAATTTGAAGGGGTCGTAAGAGGTCCTAATGTATCCTAAGAGATCCTAATGGGTCCTAATATGTCCTAATGGGTTTTAAAGGTTCCTGAAGGGTTTTAGGATCACTTAGGACCAATTATGACCCCTTATGATATAATAAAACCACTTAGAACTCTAAAGAGTTCCCTATGGTGACTAATGCTCTCTCTCTCTCTCTCTCATGGGTCCTATGACTATTAGTGTGTTTTAAGGGGTCCTAATGAATCCTAATTTGTCGTAATGGGTCCTAAGGGATTGTAATGGGTCCTAAGGGTTCCTAGGACCACTTAGAACCCATTATAGCCCCTTATGAAACATTAGTACACATTATAACACATTAGAGCCCATTAGTGTGTCCTATGATAATTAATATGTTCTAAGGGGTCTTAAGAGGCCTTAATGTGTCTTAAGGGATCATAATGGGTCCTAGGACCACTTACGACGTATTATGAGCCCTTATGATACATTAAAACCACTTAGAACCCTGAAGAGTGTCCTTAATCAAGTCAAGGGCTTAGGTTATAATCAATAGTTCACTGAGAATCATGTTGAAGACAATGTGTTGATTCCTAAAACTTGGCTACGTCTGAAATTTCCTAAAAAACCTCAAAATCTCGAATCTTTATCTGAACTCCTATGAAGCTAAAACCACTCTCAAACATCCTGGAAGTATATACAGAAAATGTAACTTAAAAGTATAAGAGTATGTAACTTATACTTAAATGTTACATTTTATGTATTGACCTAGTGTTGGAAGTGGTATGGCAGGGCATGTTGGGCTTTCTTCCTCTATCCCTTAAGCATTTTCATAATGTTACACAATGTGTGCGTGCTATAGGGAATACACACTACATTACGCACATGCTATAGTGCACATGCGCTATTGTATTTGATTTCCCAAGCCTTAGGCTTGGGAAATCCAAGCCATAATGTGTGTGCGCTATAGGGCGGATGCCCTATTTCTTTTGGGGGACCAAAGAAAAGTTTGGCAACTTTTTGCTCCCTCATCTTCGTGCATATACCAAAATGTGACCCTATTAGGGGATTTGCCTCAGATTTGTTAAGATATTCACCCTATTAGGAGTGGCCCGCTTAAAGGGCTTTGAACACACTTTTTGAATGTCACCTTTCACACGGATTTTACAAAAATATTGTTTAGTCCACTCGGTTAAAATATTTCTCTACTACAAATCTTAATAAGCAATAGTATAGAATTTGATCTGTAATACTGAAACTACCTCTTTCTTGATTAGATACCTTATGCACTCTTTGACTACTAGAATCAACACTTCACGAGTCTCTTCTCTAGACTTGATTTCACCTTTTCTGCTTCACTTGGTAGCACATCCACACTTCAAATTGCCAGCCTCTTCTATCATTCAAATTCATTCTTTATATAGACTCTATTTTTGCCTCTTAATCTCCTTAATTAGGGTTTCCTTTGGTTACTCTCAGTCATCAGATCAATTTTTTGAACCAATTCAATGAATTTGATACTCGGTGAACCACGTTAGCATCACCTCAGAACTTGAACTTTTCTTTGAAGTGGTACCATCATTTTTTTCTTAATATGTACTATAGACCACCACCTTGAATTTTCCTGACCGTAGATCTATGTAACTAATTCTTCTTTATCCTTGGAATCTTCTAGATCACTGTGGCTTTGCATTAAATATAATTCTAATGTTTGTTCCATGCTCGGTAGCTAATTTTAATGTACTCGGTGTCTTGGTGTCTCTTACCGACAAACACTTCCCTTTACCGACATACTTCATTCTGCTTGGTAACTTAACTATTTCCTTTACCCACTTGACCAATCTTCTTTACCAACTTAATAATATCAAATGTAAAGTAGAAAAAAACTATACCAATATGACCTTATCATTGTCTTATCTGTATTAACTACCTAATTAAATCATACTACAAAAGATATGAGAACTTGTTATGATCCAAAAATCAATTGCTTGACATAAAAGACAAAATAATAACTGATCCAATCATTTCTACAATCTTGTATAGCTCTTATCTTGGTCTTTATCATCATCACCATCAGTTGAGTAACATTTTCATTTGCACCAACAAAAGTGTTTTCATTATCAACAAAATAATGAGTATTTTCATTTTCATGAACTCTTTCAAGAGCTACGCTATGAACTAAATCAATTTTAACACTAGTATATGTGTGTAATAACTCTCCATAAGGGGTATTATCTATAACCATAGTATCACTATATTTAAAATATGGATTTGAAGATGTACCTGGAGTCATGTTTATTGTCATATTTTCTACATCATTAAAAGGTTCATTGAAAGACATACTTGTATTATTTTGGATTAAAGAAAAGGTAGATTTTGAAGGGACCCAAAACACTTAAAAATAGAAAAATAGAAGATAAAGCATTAATCCCACAAAAACAAAACAAATTGCAAAATCTAGCAGGAACAGCCGGCTCAAACCTAGTCAGAAAACACCTAGCAATTAAGGAACATGACAGCAAAGAAAAAAATTAGGCTAGATCCATTAGGAGCTTAGAAACCTCATCCGCAAGATCATACATATTTCTTATGGTCACTTTAAGGCAAGTGAGATCCCTTGAAGTAGTTGTCTCCTTCTTTTTGAGGCTGATGTGAGTCCTTTTTCCTGGCTTAGAGGGAATAGAAATGATATCCTCGGTATCATCTTCAACAATAATAGTGGCTTTATTGGGGTTTTTCCCATCCATCATGTTGAATAGGGCATTGAGGTTCCCCACCGAGGCCCGCATACCCTCATAGTTGTTCTCGAGAATATTTTCAGCATGACATTGCTATCATCCAATTTCCTGGAGAGAGAAGAGACCTTAGTGTTCAGATTGTTGGGACTGCACTTGTTAACATTTTCCCCATCCTAATTCTTTAGTGACACCTGTAGACTATTGATATTACACTCCAAATCCTGATTCTTAGTGATTTGGCTCCTAATCTAATGGTAGAACTATCTATCAAACTTGAGAGAAATTTTATGCTTCTCCTTAGCCATTGGCAACTTGGAGTCATCAAAGACCTCCAGAGGGCCTGTGTCTTCCACAATGTTCTTATGGCTCTGGATAGAAGTAATCCTATGAGAGTGGGGAATATTATGCTTAGGTGAATCTAAATAGTCAACCAAGGGTCAAGTGCAATTTGTCGGGCTTCCCCTAAAAAATATTGCATGGGAGAGGAGAAAGTTCCCAGGATGGTCTGGTCTAGAGTCATGTTAGAAAGTGACCCCATAGAGATCTCCACGTGAAGGCCCTCTAGATTATGATCTTCTGTGCCTTTAATATCCCTAACAAGCATCTCCTAAAGAGAGTCATTCTTCTCCCCATCCTTCTTCTCATCAACCACTTGCTCGTCATCAGCCTCCTCCTCTTCCTCCTGCTCACCACCCGTATCCTCTCCATCTTCATAATCAGTTTATCCACTAGCATCAACCTCATAGTAATCCTCCTTATTCAAACCCAGGTCCTTTTTTTGGACATAATCTTCATCAACATGATTCTTAGTATCAATTCTCCTATCAATGGTTTTGGTATTCTCAGAATCCTTAAAATATTTAATCTTTTTGACTACCTTGGAGGAGCCATGCACAGAGCTCTCATCAACAAAACCCTCATACTTCCTTTTACCTTTGTCCAGCGAGAGAAGAAAATTGGGTGATTCCTTAGCAGAAATAGATTTACAATCCTCATAAATGAACAAAATGAGGCCATTATGCAAGAGAGACGATTTAACAGTTTATCCAAACTATCTGAAAGAGACAAGCAAAGATAATAAGGAAAAGATAGATTTTTTTAAACCTAAATTGGTTTAACAACATAAAGTGGTAGGTATGGGCCCTAGTAAAGCAGCCATCAACAATGTTATATTTCATAATATCAGTAAGGATGAGCTTCTAGATTTTTCTTCAATTTATCAGGGTCATAGTGACCTGACACAGGCCTACCGAGTAGTTCCCTCTCATCATCTGACTTAGGGAAGGATTAAACCGCCATATCAGAGATTTTTTGATCTTAGTAGAAATGTGTACCTTCATTTGGAAGCTTGAAAAACTCCGCAATAAGGTCAACAAAGAGCTTTAACTTCCTACCAAGTAGGATGAAGAAGCCATTTTCCTAGTTTTCCATCATTTTTCGTCGCTGCTTTCTTATTTTTTATTTTGTCACATCCCTAGAGACGCTTCATAAAGGGAGTAAAATTTCCCTTACAGAGTTTTCTCTAGAATCCAGGCTCATTTTCCCACCATCTGTATGACATACTTGCATTATTGTCTATATTTGTATTGTCTTTTGTATTCACCTCTTTGACATCATCTTTTACATCCATTGTATCCCCCATGGGATCTGTAATGTTTGTCTCTTCAATTTTTGTAAATCTTGAAGCTTCATTCTTATTCATTTGGTACATCCTCAATCTTCTATCTCTTTGATGTCTGGCCTCTTTCTCTTTCTCTTCTTGGGTTTATTCATGGATCATAACCCTCATTCCCTTCCTCTTTTTACATTTTTTAGATCCCATGATTGTATATTAAAATCAATCATAAGAATCTCTTCAATGGTTCAATTCTTAAAAATTATCCAAGATGCTCCCAATCATTGATTCATTTCAAATCTGAAAAAAATAATGCATAAACAAGAGAAAAAAACCAAAACTATGCAGAATATGTCGTTGCCAATCATACTCCAGGTACAAGTTTTTGCTGCAGTAAAATATTTTAGTAAAATTTAAAAAGATGGTAAAAAAAGAAACAGGACCCCATTTTGAAATAGGGTAATGTTTCAAAAATGAATGTTACATCGTTTCAAAATGGGGTAATGTTTCATTTTCAAAATGTTACACCATTTCGAAACATGGTCTCGTTTTTCTCTACAAACTTTCCAACGGGCAAAAACCAAAACAGGGTCACATTTTATAAGTGGATCCCTGTTGTAGAAAATTTGAAAATTTCCCCAACATTAGCTTTGGGTCTAGCTTTGAGAAAGGCTTCGTCAATTCACCCTTAGCTTTGCATCTGGTTTGACCTAAACCTTGGAGGTCATTTCAATCTGTAGATAAAAACTACACTTTGGCCATAAATCAGATTGACTTTTCTACAAAAAAAATTTACCAAAGAAAACCCATTATATATATGACTGTGTAGATTCCAAATAAGAAATGTTTTTGTATATTGATTAATTTTTCTATTTTTCATTTAATTTCTACTGAAACAGATCTGCAAACTAGAGATAATAGGCTATTTTGTTATTTTAATTAATTTTTTAGTTGAATTTTTTTGCAAAAAAAATTATATGGCATCAAAATAGAGACAAATCTAAACAGTTTTTAAAAACATTAATTTAAAAAATCATATATTTTGGTCAAATTATGCTTGTCGTACACGAGAGGTTTTAAATACAACAATTATGCCTAATAATTTTTTTTGAAAAATATTCAATAAAATATCCAAAAAAATACTGTCATCAATCTTAACTATGTTACATATCATTTCCCAAAAGAATTCAGAGAATTATTTTCATTTTGACTAGATTTTGCTTGTTGTACATGGGTAGAGTATTGTCCTAAAATATGAACTTTGAAAATGTGGGTTTTAGTAATGCCTATTGAAAATAGAATTTTATCATTTGGGTATTAAATTAAAATACATATTTGGAAATTAGACTTTGAGTACTACAACTTCTATTACTTACCTTTTTAAAGTTTCAATCTCTAAGTGCTTCAAATATTCACCTCCAATAGGGCAAATTTTAAGAGGACATACAAGATCCAATGAATTGAAATTACCTCCACTTCTCCACCTTCTTATAAATTCACAAACACCCACTTCAAAAATTTTAATTATGCATGACATGACTATTTGGGAACTTGAGAGATAAAGGCAGTCCCAATCCAATAAATACCCAATTGGTAAATGCACCTTTCTGGGTGATAAACCCACATCTATCTATGGTTTCAGGGAAACATTGAAATCTCAAACAAAAAAGAAAATATTAACACAAAATAAAATGAAAATAGATATATAGACCTCTAAGAGGCGTGTATGACAACTATTTAGCACACTCAGGCTATGAAATCTAAACACTATCACAAGTACAAATAGGTCAATAGGAAGAATGAGATAAAGTACCACCATCCCTCTTCCTTTGCCAATTAGAAAATATTCCTTGAAATTTCCCTTGGTAAGAGATTAGAACATAGCAAAATAGAAAATGCAAAGAAATGGCAACAAAGAACAATATGCACTACAAGATGAGTAATACAAAATGCCATCATGGCCTGTGAATATGGACAAGGAATACCCTAAACAACAAAGACTATTTAGTCAGTAAAAATAGAGTAAGGAACCATCACCAAGTTGTATCCAAAACAAATATTCTCACCCCTATTGTTTCATTCAACTTTTCAGAAACTCTCTCTCTCTCTCTCTCTCTCTCCCCATTCCAATATTTAATAGGTCATTAAAGTAACAACTAAAATATAAAAAACTTAAATATGTGTGACAATGATATTTCTATAATTTTGCATTCTTCTCACTTTCCAATTGTTTTGATTAATAGGTAAAAACAGGTTTTGAAGGGACTCGAAACCATGTATAAAATAAACCTTAAGATAGAGCATTAAGAGTTCCCAACACACAACCGAACAGCCAAACAAAAGGCCAATAGTCCCAAAAAAATACACAAAAGAGCCTAGCCAAGCCAAAGAAAAGATCAATACCCTAACAAAAACCAAACTGCTACACAATAATCCTTCTCACTTCCCAATAATTGATTTAGAAAAGAATCTTTGATTTCGCTCTCTTTCTTTCTATGTCTCCCTCCACACCAATCTCTTTCTACTTTTCTCTCCTCTTCCCTATCTCTTAAAATTTTACCTCTCCCCCTATTTGTCTCTTCCCCTTTATAGTTTTTGACTCTTTCTCCATATAACAAAACCAAATTATGGAATTTGAAGACTGTTGGTGTGGAAAATATTACTTGGATGCGGCTGCTTCTTTTTGATTCACTAGCAAGGAACAGTTTTCTTGATAATATCTAATATTTGACATAGGAGGCATACCGATTTGTGCTCTCTTCATTGCAATTTACCAATCGAGCGTTGGGACTTATAATTGGGTACTCAGTACTAATAGAAAACTATTTCCTACACATTAAGGGAGAATATAGGTTGAAGATTCAGTGGTTGCCGAGAGTTCAGCATGGGGATTTAGTGGAAGCAAAGAAGAGGGAAAACTGTTGCATTTGTCTCAAAGCAATTGGTTGTGAATATTTCATTCAGTTTCTTCTAACCTATAAACATTATTTAACTAGGCAGTACATCGTTTGTCAGTAGTCGTGATCAGAATTGGTCATTCTAACTGTCGTTTGTTCGTAATTGTGGTCATGGTTCAACATACAGCTTGCCGTTTGGCAGTAACTTTGCTTTCACAATGGTGCATTGCATCAATGGATTGTACCCACATGCATAGAAATACACTGCTTATTGTCGTCACTGTCTTGTTAGTTGTATTGCTTATTTTCTGTTCAATTGTATGTTTACCCTTCAAACTTAGTCCAGTTACTATTGTTGTCTTGTCAATTGTACTGCTCACAGTTTGCATACGCCAATGCAGCTTTGCAAAAACCAACAAATATAGAATAAAATGTTTGATCAGTGAAAAATGGCAATTTGATAAGTTTGATCATGCTTATCTTTTAACCGACCTCATTAGTATTATCACGATAATTTCTATTTTTTAATCTACATATATTAAGGATTTAGGTATGTTTTATTTTAAAAGTATATGTACATAAGTTTATTATATATAAGAATAAAATAATGATTGCATAATTATATAATATATATCTCATTTGAATATTATTTTTTAAAAAGCTATAACTATTTATGTAGAAATAATTTAATATATAGTAATAAATTTAATTATAATACAAATTTTATATGTATTAAATATATAATGTCAATATTTTTAAATTATAATTAATAATTTGAGATGTATAATATCTAAAACCAATCATTATATAGTATAATTTTATATACCTGTTTTTCATACCCATTGCACACCAAGGTGTCATTGCTAATTATGTCATAGGCATTTCCACTCCCAAATGCTCCCGCCTATTTGATGCAATGAACGACTCGAAGTATTTATGTTGGAGAGTTGGCTTACTCTCCGTAGTCCCCTTCACGCATGTCCCAAATTCAATGCCATATTCCAAAACTATCCAACCCTAAGAAGTGATTAGCCATTTGAGAATTTTTTTTGGGCGAATCAGAGTTAAAGAAAGAAGAAATTTCAAAGCATGTTTAAGATGATTTAAATTGTTGTGTATTTATAAAATTATAATTTTTTTCTTATTAAGATAATGAATTTGATTTAGGAAAAGGTGTTGTTCGCAAAATTTGGTGTAATATTTTTAAGTTTTTAAAATTAGATTTATTTTTAAAATTAGTTTTGTAATTATAAAAAAAAAATATTAAAATCTAATTACAAATGATTCATTATTTATTGTATATGGTTATGAGAGTATATTTAAATATCAGATAAAGTAGAAGTCATTGATGTTCTTAAAATGATTTTTTCACTCAATTAAAATTTTAATGAAGTATCCATAGTTGAAAACAATCTTTTGGTGTTAAAATATAATTTATATACAATATGAACAATCTTGATGCTTTTGTCAATCAAAATTCATATTATCTTTAATCTTTATATCAAAGACAAATTGAACACAACAATACTATTTATTAAAAATAAAATTTTTACAATCTATAATAGAAATGTTTGTGATACTTTTAGATTCTCACTATGTGACAATTTTTTACATCATTATATTAATGCTTTTTACTGTATAAAAATAACACATATTTTTTAAATATAATTTATATTCAACTTTAAGTGATTCTAAATTTTGTTGATGAAGCACTTATTTATTGAAAAAAATAAGAGTAAGGGTTTCATGCGTACGGCGTACTGTCTGTGTTTCCGCTCTGAGCCATCCATCTGTCACACCGCATTTACTGCGGGATCCCTTTTGCATTAGGGTTAGCTTTTATTATGGCTCCAGCCAACTTCGGCCCAACAGTTACTGCTGGTGTGCGAGTTGAAGCTTCAGACAGCCATGGTGCCTCCTCTGAACAAACGTCCCCGCAAGTTCATCCTGAAGGTCTTTCACGAGGTAACCCTGATATTGTTCTTAATCCATAGGAATTTGATTATGCTTGTGAATGGTTAGAAAAATATATGTTGATTGGATATTTTGTGGGTCGTACTCCTCCTGAAAGTATCCTCAAGGATTGGGTCAACAAGAGCTGGACCCCGCATGGGGTCCATCTTGATGGTGTGCAAAACCTTACCAAAGGTTTTTTTCTTTTCCGGTTTGCTAACCCTTCTCAGGCGGAAGCGGTTTTTAACCGTGGACCCTGGACTGTTAGGTCCTCCCTGTTAGTTTTTCAGAAATGGTCTCGAGACTTTACTGTCTCGGACGACAAAAAAC
>MU223818.1:5689847-5725171 GCA_018584345.1 Thuja plicata | reverse complement strand
CCAAGACTTGGTTATAGGTGGTTATCTCCGCATCTTCCGATGGTGGATATCCTTAACCAGAGATGGCATCTTCATTCGGCCACTTCCCACTGGAGCTCTCGCTTTCACACCATCTGGACCGCCATTAGAGAGCCCAAGATGGCTCTTTTTGCCCGGTGTCTTTTGTTTCAAGGTCTCCCAATCGGCCCTAGGCTCAAACATCTGGGGGTTCATGACCCTCGATGTCCTTTTTGCGGTCACCCTGAGACCTTTTTGCACATCTTCTGGTTCTGTAGGAGAGCTCAACAGTATTGGCAGTGGATTCATGATTTTTTTAAGCCCTTTCAGCCCAAGCATTTTTCTTGGCATATGATTGTCTTAGGAGATTCTCCTAGACTCCCCTCCAAGTTTACCCAGATTTGGCATACTTTCAGGATGGAGATTTTGTTTAATATTTGGAAAGATAGAAATGCTGTTATTTTCTCTCACAGCTCTCTTGATACGAATGTTGCTTTCTTTAACAAAGCTTGTATATGTAATAATGTTATGATGCAGATTCAAGTTCAAGCAAATAAAGTGGCTCTGGAAGTTGCTCACCTGCAGGAGCTGCTCAATCATTAGGGCAATGCTCCCTGCACTGTTTCTCAGGTTCCTCCGGATGCCCTTTCTACCGAGGGTACGCCTCCTAGAGGCCGCTGCCGCGGGTGCAGTTCTTCGGCGCGCCGCTCGCACACTCCTCGGTCCTAGGCTCCTCATCACCACTCTCCGAGAGGTGGTGGGGACGGATGGCGGCACCGCTCGGCTTCTCCGCCTCCTCGGCCTTCTGGGTGGGCGCCGGCTCCGGCGCAGTCTGCCCCTCCTGATGCTCCTGGTGCTCGCTGTGGTTGGGATTGGCCTCCTGCCACCTCTTCCAAGTATCCCCGCCTGGCTCTTGCTATCTCCCCGCTCAGGGCGGATGAAAAAGAAAAAGAAAAAGAAGATGATGATGGTTGGTCGCTTCCTGACCCTCCTGTCAATCCCACTAAGGCATGGGGATCGGATGATAAAGATCCTCCACCTTCTGCTACTAGTCTTGCTGCCTAATGGCTTTTTGTTTTTTTGATGAATAGTCTTCGTTTCTGGCTTTGCCGTGTGAACTCTGCGGGGTGATTTCTATATCCCCCAGCCCCTTTTTTGTGGATATGTAACTTTAATATTTTTTAATAGAAAAGGCACTATTCATAAAAAAAAATTTGTTGATATTGTTTTACATCATATGATAAAATAAACATATAGTTTGCTTTGGATACACTATTTTATGAAGAGTTTTAAATTCATGGGCCTGTGTCGGGATGTATTCTCCGTGTAGAGCTTCATACATAATAGATAAAGAGAGATAGAGATGGTAGAGAAATAGAGATAGAAAGAAGAAGATAGAGATAAGAAGTGATATACAAAAAGAGATAGCGAGAGGGAGGGCTAAAGAGAGAGAGAGGTGAACAAAAAAACAAATACTTAATTGACCTTGCATACCTCTATGGACACCAAAGTGTGATTGCTAGTATATTTATATAACAAGACATTGTTAGTTTCTCTGAAATTAGAAAGTCCAAATTCAACAATAATATTCCTTTTGGAAGAAAAGAAGATACGGGTCAAAACAATTTTATTTATAATTTCAGCTCTCGGAAAGTTCTAGCTTCTTTAAGAAACTCATTACTGTTGATCCATGAAATACCCACAAAAGCTTATTTACGTGGGTAATGTTGGGTCGTTTATTCCTACGAGGGCACACTGTAAACAAGGAATCCAATTGCGTGTAGCCACGCAATAATATTTGGCGCCCCTTCAATGAAACCGATTGTTTTATTCTCCCCTTTTCCTCCATTGCTGTACAGCGACATTATTGCATTCCATCCTCGCTCTGTTGGATGGTTTGCATCCCAGTAAAACTTTTCATCTACGTTTGAACACACTTCAAATAAAGCCCTGCCTCTTTCGTCCACCTCTCCACAATTACTAACGCCGCCTTTCTCAGCACAGCAGGGGACGAACAGATCGACAAAACCTGTCACACAATTTCAATAACTGATGATGTAAGAGATCAGTATAGATTTCAAATATTAATTCGACGGAAGAAAGACATATTTTGAAGTACCATATTGTCGATGATTAGAGAAAATATAATTAGTTGCAGGCACCAGATCTGAAATTATGACGGATATTTCCTTGAAATTCCATCTCAGGTTTTGTACGCCCTCGCTTAACAATTTCATGTGAAGAGCTGTAATGTTATCGTATGTTGAAACGCAGGATGTTCTGCCGATCTGAACCAAGCACCCTAAACTAACCATATTGCTCACCGCAAAATTCCTAAGCCCGCTTTCATACAGATCTTTAACAGCCTCGATTATGCCATTAACCACAGGCTCCACCAGATCTATCAGACCCTGTAATACACATTCACAAATTCAGAAAAATCAAATTTTGTGAGTATTTGAATGCAAAGAAGGGCCTTCAGATCTAGAACTACCTCAATGGAGCCGTTACTTCTAGAAAGGAATACGCCGTAGTCGTTGCCAGCCATTGAGATAAGAACTACAGACCGCGAGAGTTTGTGAGAATCGAACTCGCGATGTCCTCCAATTAGCTTTTTAAACTGCTTCACCTGTTGCGCTACTGTTATGAAAGAGAAGCGTTGAAATACTGCACTGCCTCCCACTGCAAAATTCACTCCTTTTCTAATCTTTTTTGCAGTTTCTTCACAGTCATGACTTTTCAGCAGCTCATAAGCTATGGGAGTGGGAAGCCCTAAAATATCCCCTGCACACGCTAAAGCCACATAATATTAAGACAAAGATTGCTTAAAACCCTAATATTTTCCGATTTGTGAGTTGAAGCAAAGTTTACCCCAGTAATCTGTCTGTATTTTTCCAGATGAAAATCTGCCTGCGGGATATCCAGGCCAGGTAAAACCGTATGGTCGTTTCCATGCCCTGTATACGCTTTGATTGTATGGATTGCAATTTCCTGTGTCAGCATAAGAGTCTCCAAACACAAAAAACGCCCTTGTTTTTTCTGCAACGCCTCTCGCTGCAAATCATTAATCAACTTAAGTGAAAACAATATTAAAAATGTAAAGATTTAGGAAAGTTTGAAATGAAAATTTGAAAAAGTGACCTGCAAATAAAGAGAGAAAGATTATCAGAAACAGCAGGCGAGAAAACATGGCGTCCGTAGCTCTAGTCATTTAAATTTGTAACTACAACTCACAAGTTGTTTGAACATTTGTGAGATACTCAATGTCTATATATAGGCTCTAGAAATATCAATGCTCGGGAAAATGCTGTGATTATTTCAAAATGCAAGAGCACATGGCGTTGAAAATCAATTTGTACTAATCTTCTTACCTACTCAGCCTTTGTTCTTCTCACTCCGTTAAGCGATTTGTATTATTAAGCTGAAGGCGTTAATTATGTGAAAGAGAAGAGCACATTGTTTCATCCAACGGCCTAAACTCCTACAGCACCATTGCATTAATCATATTCGTTCATGTTTTCTTACTTTTCATTTGCCCGTCAGTATCATGGTTGATTATTTCCTTTCTCTTTTATTTCTCTGAGTTGCTTAAAAAAAAAAAGGAAAAAATTAAAAAATTAAAAAAAATTACTTTCTGATTTTTCTGATTTTATCATTCTTATATCAAAGGATAATTTTTTTAAAAATATTGACAAATCTCTCCTCCATCAATTGTTTGGCCCTACTTTTGTTCTCCCATTTCTTTCATTTAAACAAAATGAAAAAAAAATTAAAAAATATCTCACCAACTTCTCCTCCATCAATTGTTGGGCCACTTTTGTTCTCCACCAAATGCCAAACAAATAAAAAATATCTCACAAACTTCTCCTCCATCAATTGTCATGCCCCATTTTTTTTCTTCCATTTCTTTCTTTTAAAGAGAATGCCAAAATTATTCAAGGCTTGAAGATTTTTACAATTTTGATTTTTTTACATGAAGAAAATTTGTTTGTTGTATTTCTAATTTTATAAATAAAATATAGATAATTATAATAAATTTTATAAACTACAAATTAAATTATATTTATTATTTAAATAATATTACAATTAAAATTAAAATTATATTCAATTATATATTTAGAATTTTCAATAATATTTTTAAATTTCTAATAATTATTATGTTACAATATATTATAAATATATCATTAAAATTTTAATTTTAAATATATGTAATCAATATATTGATGGTTTCTATTATATTTATTAGCATATATTAAATTATATCATATGTTGTCATTAATTATATGCAAATTTTAATAATATTATCTATTGATTATTTTGATTAAACATATTTATTAACTAATTTTATTTTATATATAATATTATTTGTAATTATAACATACATAAATATTAAATATATTATATAAATATAATTAATTATGTATTTTAAATATTTTGAATTTTTTTAGTTTTTAAATTTTAATATTATGATATGATAATATAATAGACATAACTAATATATTTTTTTGATAAATAGTGTCTTTCCTATTAAATAATATAAAAGTTACATATTTACAAAAAAGGGGTCGGGAGTTATAAAAATCACCCCGCAAGAGTTCACTCGGCATCTAGCCGGAAACAGAGACTAGAAACTATTCACAAAAAAAACATATAAAGCCTTTAGGCTGCAAGAGCAGTGTCAGCCGAAGGAGGATCTTTGTCATTAGAAACCCAAGCATCCCTGGGATTGACAGATGGGTCAAGAACCGACCAACCATCAACAACATCTTCATTATCTTTTTCTTTCTCCTCCGCCCAAGGTGGAGAAATAGCCAGAGCCAAGCGGGGGAAGGACCACTTGGAGGAGCTGGGCGCCTGCCAAGTAGAACCACCACGAGAAGCAGGAGCAGACATAACCGGTGCCAGAGACTAGCCAGAGGTGCGGCAGGGCAGAGAAGCTGAGCGATGCCACCAACCATCATCGTCACCCCTAGGAGAGTGGTGACGAGGAGCCTGCAACCGCAGAATGCGGGAGCGGAGATCCAAAGAGTTGCGGCCACGATGACGACCCTTGGGCAGAGTGAAATCTGCAGAAATCGGGTCAGGAGGCACCCGAGCAACCGTACAGGGAGCATTGCCCTAATGATTGAGTAGCTCGTGAAGGTGGGGCATCTCTAGAGCCACTTTATTGGCTTGAACTTGAATCTGCATCATACCATTGTTACATATACAAGCTTTATTATACAAAGCAACATTCATATCGAGAAAGTTGTTAGTGAAAAGAATAGCATTCCTATCCTTTCATAAAGTGAACTAAATCTCCATCCTGAAAGTATGCCAAATCTAGATAAACTTGGAAGAAACTCTCAAAGAGTCTCCCAGAACAATCATATGCCAAGAGAAGGGCTTGGGATAGAATGGATTAAAATAATCATGTATCCAAAGCCAATACTGTTGAGCTCTCCTACAAAACCAAAAAAATGTGCAAAAAAGACTGGATTCTCATAGAAGGGACACCGAGGATCAGGAACACCCATGTGTTTGAGCCTAGAGCCCAGAGGAAGACCTTGGAATAACAAACACCAAGAAAAGAGAGTCATTTTGGGTTCACTAATAGTAGACCATATTGTTTGGAAATGAGAGCTCCAGTGGTTATGAGAAGATTGAAAATGCCATCTCTAGTTAAGCTTGTCCGCCATAGTAAGATGAGGTGACAACAATCTATAACCCATCTTTGGCTTGTAGTTGCTGAAGGGTGTGGCAAGGTAGGTACCATTTCTAGTCTTTCCACCAGGGTTGAACTGACTGAACACACAACTTATGTAACGAATGATTTGGAATGGCAGAGACCAACAGATCAAAAGTATGATGATCTAAGTGAGCCAGAAGGAACTGGACCGCCATGTCCTCCCAAGAATGGAGGCTCATAGTGACAATGGAGAAGAGGTCCTTAGGTGTACTGATGCCGCGTTTGAATAAATGCAGAGCACTAGCACCTTGAGTCTTAGCTAGAGAAATACCCTGAATGGAAAACAACGGAGACCACCAAAGGTTCTGTTGATTCAAAGAAAGCCCATTATGAAAGCCATCCCCATCCCAACGAAGCCATGGTTTGATTGCTTCTCAGACCTTCCACATGTTCTTAATAAAAGAAGTGCCCTGAATATGCACAGGCTCCCGCATAATAAGAAGAGTTTGTAGACCAAATCTTCCAAACTGGCTTGTAGATAGGATATCTTGAAGGAATGGAATGCCTAACAAGGATTTTCCAAGCTTCATCACCTATGAGAGCACAAAATCCATTTGGAAAAAAGAGTGAGCCCTTGCTTCTGAGTGCAAAGAAGATCAAGGCCACCAGACTCTCTGGGAAGACAATAAAAATCCAAAGCAACTTTATGGAAGCGATGATGGTTGGCTCCCAAAGCCCAAAGAAAATCTCTGAGAAGGCACTCCAACTTAAGGTAAGAGGCTTTAGAAGGAGACCAACATGAAGAATAATAGACATGAGTGACAGCCAAAACCTTAGAAAAAATCTGAAATTTCCCCGCAAGAGAGAGGGGTTTAGAAATCCAGTACTGATTCTTTTTTTTCAATTTTAGCAAGCACAACATTCCATAAATCCACAAAAGAGCCTTGAAAAGAAAAGGGAATGCCCAGGAAATAGAAACTTCCCCATGTTGAACCCATTTCCAATCAAAATTAGCTAGCCAAGGAGGGGCTAGGAGAAATGATTGTTTGTAGCAGAGGGTCTTATGCTATTGAATAGCAGACCTAGAAGCCTGAAAAAATGTATCCAAGCATTGCAAGGCATTAGAGAGATTTTACTCATCCTTAAGGAGAGTGAGAAAGGAATCATCAGCAAAGTGTCCATTGACAAGCTGGGAAGAGGAATCCAGAAGAGAGATGCCTCGAACTAAACTAGAGGAAACAGAATTGACAAGCATGTAACCGAAGCCTTCAGCAGCAAGTACATATAGTGTAGGAGACAACAAGAAACCTTGGTGAATAGATCTGAAAATCCCAAAGGTGTTAGACTCAGTACCATTAGTATATATGCATGTAGAGGCATCACCAAAAAGAATTTCCATAGACTGAAAAACATTGGGACCAAAACCAATAGCTTGCAACATGGCAAGAATGAAAGGCCATTCAATATGATCATAAGCTTTAGCAAAGTAAATTTGTGAGGAACAAAGTGTATTGCTTGGAAAGACAAGCCCATTCCATTCACTCCTAGAGAGAAATAATATTGTCAAGAATATATCTAGATTTAATGAAACTAGTTTGCTCAGGTCGGACAATCAGAGGAAGGAGGTGTCTAATTTTAAGAGCTAAAGCCTTAGCAGTGATCTTTTATGAAACATTTAGTAAAGTGATGGGCCTCCAGTTACAGATATCTTTGGGATCACCAACTTTCGGTATGAATTTAATATTTTCTTTATTAATAATAGCACCTAGAATTTTATTATGGTAGGCTTCGAGATATACTTTATGCGGGTCAGGACCTATATCATCCCACAAATGCTTGTAGAATTCACAGGGGAAGCCATCGCACCCAGGTGATTTGTCATCTTCCAAAGAAAAGACATCCTATTTTAGGTCACTAATGGCGAGGAGTTGCTCACAGAAGGCACGATGCTCGACCGCCATGCATTTTGGAGTAACAACAATGCACACCCTGAGAGCCTCTTCTCGAGCAACTGTGTTTCTTTGTGAAGAAAACACTTTTTCATAGTGTTGAACAAAAGCTTGAAGAATATCAACAAGATCTAAGAGAGTTTCATGGCTGTGTTTGATTTTTTTGATCCCAAAGTTGGTATGACAGGCTCTGAGAGCAGGAAAAAACTCTTTAGAAGCTTTATCGCCTACCTCCAACCAGTGGAGACGAGCTTTGATTTGAGCCCCCAGAGCAACATAGTTGTCAGCAATTTGCTTCTCATGGTGGAGCTGTGCAAGTTTAAGATGAAGCTCAGCATCAAATGGATTCAAAGTGAGAGCATCAAAAGCACTCTAAAGAGCTTTGGTGTTAGCTTCATAAGAACATTTTCTGTACAAGGCCAACTGGTAGCCGTAGATGTGAAGAAAGCTGGTAGTACAGGTGATGGCATCATTCAACCATGGGACCCAACCAGTGTGGTTGTGGGGCCGAGGCTCTAAATTCTAGCCTTAAAGATTATGAGTAATGGTGGAAGTATGATTCAACATAGACATGTTGAGAAAAAATTGAGTTCTAACAGCCCGCCAAGCAGAAGATTTCCACGTAATGGAAAAAAATATGGGGTAATGATCAGAAAAGGTCACATTTGGAAAAGGAAAGACATGTAACTCCTATTCTCTAGAAAACGAGAAAAAATATTGAGCAATTATCATAGCACAATCAAGTCTCTTAAATATGTGGTCAGAACTAGCTCTAAAATTATACCAAGTGTGCCAGACCCCACTTTGTTGACGGCGGTTAGCATTGGAATAAAAAGGACCAATTTATTGTGCATATAATACCACTCTTCCCACTCTTGAGCTATCCATCAAAAAGGAAAAATCCCTTCCTTGTTTGAGGCCAGCTCAACCATATTAAAGTCCCCACACATCACCCAAGTTGCTGGAGGCAAATTATCCACCAACCAACACTAAAGTTGAGATCTTTCCATAGTATCATTGGGAGAATAAACATTAACTATACCAAAGGAATGATTATTGAAGGACAACAAAATCCAAGTGACTCGCTGCATTGGATCAGAACCATGCGCAATAATTACTGATTGAAGAAGAGGTGACAGAATAGTAATGACACCGCCTTTACTAGCTTTGTGCTGAGAAGAAGAGACAATGTCATCCGACCAAATGACACGACAGGCAGAAGAGAGCAAAAAACTAGAAATTTTAACTTCCTGCAAGCACAAAATGTCCAGACTGTGAATTCTGCAACGGGTATCTTGAACATAGTACTTTCTGGAAAGGTCAGTAAGACCACGCACATTCTAGGATAAAAAAATTCATGAAAACTCTTGCATTTCTTCCTCATCCTCAAGAGAAGAGAAACTATTCTACAAGAAGTTTGGAATGGAACCAAAGCTGGTGGGTAAATCTCCAGATGAGATAAACCATCACTTTTCAGTTGGGTCTTCCGTGTGACCATTAGGACTGTGAGAGTGATGCAATGTTTGTGAAGAAACAATTGAAGACATAGCTTGCAAAGTGCGCATCACCCATTGGGTGGTAGACCACGCAGCTGGAGATTTCCCCTCTGAAGCAAGGTTTGACAATTATGGAACTACCGGCGGTCCTTCAGCGGTAGGTATTTTCTCTCTAGTTGGAGGAGCCAACAGAGGAACAAAAGTGGAAGCAACGGGTGCCTTCTTGGGAGCTGAAGCTTTCTTTCCTTTTTGCACAATCGTAGTCCATTATTCCTTATGTCCAGGCTCTGCATTTTTAACAGGTGTTTCCTTTGGCTGTGGCTTAACCCGGGGAACAACCAAAGGCCAATCCTTAATCTTATGGTCTATCGACATAACTAATACATTTTATGTTTCAATGTTCTTAAATTTATTTTTACTTAATTTATCAAATGTATATATATAGAACTATATTATATTGATTTTAATATTTATTATACAACTTTTTAAATATTGTATAAAAATATTATACTATTAAATTAATTTAAATAAATAAATAAAAAGTTGTAATTTAATTAAATTAATATTCAACAAATGGTGAAAATACATCCTTTAGTTCATTTTCTCATTTAATTTGGGTTAATATTTTAATCTTTTCATGTAGCTACAAAATATACATTTTTATGTCTAGTTGGACTCCATATTTATATAGAACTATTGTTTAAAAAATATAGCTACTATTATGTACATATCTCTTATCCAATGGAGGAGTTACTATACTAAAGACATGAAAACATCTCATCAACTCCATGTGAAGCCACAACTTTTGTCTAGTTTCACAGAGTTGTACTCGTACCAGTTAAAGAACTGGAAGATGCAAGTTATAAGGAAAACTTATTAACCTATATGATACTATACACTTCTAATAAGATGTAAGTAATAAGGAAAATATATTAATATACATGATACTATAAACATTTAATAACATGCAAGGTATAAGAAAAAGTTATCAGCATACAGTATACTATAAAATTCTAACAACGTGCAAGTTATGTCCCTCTTTCTATCACTATTTCTCCATATTTCTTTCCCTCTCTCCCTATTGCAAACATTACACAACACTTTGAGACCTCTAGACTCCTACAACAAAGCTTTCAAACTCCATAGAAGAAGGAACCCATAATAAAAAGAAAAAAGAGAGATGAAATCATCAAATCTCCCTCCCTTAACAAAATTTGCATCATCCAAATTCCTCAACTATACAAATAGGAAACCAAACATCCATAAAAATAAGCCATTCAAATAACAACACCCAGAAACAAAATAACACTAAAAATAGAGGTCTTTAAGGAAAGGAATAGAGAGAGGAAGTTGAGAGGATCAAAATCATTAAAGCTCCTCCCCAAAATAAAACCAATTACAACAAACTCCAACATCTCCAGTAACATGAACCCAACACCAAACAAACTCCTTAGTAGCACTAGGATCGAAATAACTCTCCCAAATAGAAGAAGAAAAATCAGAAACACTTAGAGAGACCAAAACCAAAGAAGCACCCAAACAAAAAACCTCACAAAAAGCCCATGAGATGAATATCTCAAAGTCCTCAACACCAAAACTAAGAGGACTGAAAACATAAATTCTCTAACAAACTAAATCAAAGAAACATCTAAAATATGAGCAGTGACCCACTCCAAAAGGTCTAAAATCCCACAGACCTCGCATATCTTCCACCATAAATAATGAAATGTGGAACCCAAAATGTTGAGGAAGCACAAATTTGCATAGGAAATCCCAAACCAAATAGAGGATAACCTTCCAGAAAGGTGATAACACATGGGCAGAGCAAACCAAGGTTCTGTACCACCAAATGAGGCTCAAGAAAATAAAATTCTCCAAACACACTCAATCCCACCAAGAGAATAAGCGCCTCTATACAAAATCATAGAAAAGGTTGATCGAAGTAACTGCCACCAAAAGAAGAAATAAATAGGGCAACACAATCCTCTAATAACATTCAAAGTGACCCCGAAATAGGCCTGAACCTTGCAGAAAAAAATGGGGCAATATTATTCTCTAAAAACAACATGTGCCCCAAAACCCAAAGGCCCTCTCTCAAACACAAATAGCATCCCAAAACAAAGAGTGAAGCTAGAAGTGTAGGCTATACACAAATGCTAGAGAGACCAGACATTCTCTATATAAAGATAAAAGTCAAATGCTAAGGGCCAAACATAGATGTCAAGGGCCTTCCAGAATAGAATATGATCCATTCTCCATAGACTGTAGCACAAGCACAATCACAACCATAGAAACCAGCTCTACCACTTACCGCACAATGAGAAAGAGGAGGAGGTTGCAAGAAGGAAAGGGTAGACTCAAAAACACCACCAGCATCATCATCTTCTCCTCCTAGATCTCCCTCTGCATCCCCACTAACTCTAGAAACCCTATAAGCACCTCCCTAGCTCCCCCTTCTCTCCATGAGGCGTACAATAATTATTCTATTTAGTTATATATAATTATTTTTTTAAATTATTAACTAACATTCATGGGCGTTCCTACCTCAAATATTAGAAAAACATAGCCCACAAATCTCTTGATAACTTATAAAATAATGACCCTTGTCAAAATAGACCATAACATTTTTAGGAACTAAAGCTAGTAGCAGTTTTACAAGTATTCATGATCCTTGCCAAAATAGATTATTGCATTTTTAGGAACTAGGTGAGTAATTTTACAATTATTAATTTTTTGGTTTAATAACCCTTCCTCGTGCAAGAGCCTCTACCAATTAGGAGCCTCCTTTGGCTTTTGAAAAATGTATATTTATAATAAAAAATATTATATATGTTATTTATTATTATTATTTTTACTATTTTTATTTTTATTAATAAAAAGTATTCAACATAAATATATTTTTATATAATAAACATATTATATTTTATATAATATAAGTTAATTAGTATAAAAAATATTAAATATATATATATGATAAATAATATTATAATATAATATTAATATAATATAATGCAATACATTATAACATATTATTTTATTGCAATTAAAATATAATATAAATATAATTATAATGTTTTATGATATAATATTATATAAAATATAATTTATATCATTAAAGTGTTGATTTAATATAATTAGATTAAATTTATTATATAGCTATCCTCATAGAATGTCAGGGGCCAACAAGAGGCAAATGGTGAAATGTCACATGGAAAAGTTAGCATACTCTATAGTCCCAATGCAAGAAACCAAACGTAGTTCAGTTGAAGGAGAAAAGTTAATAAAAAAATTGATGGGTCAGGGCCTTTCAACATGAAGACATACATGTTAGGGTTTTAGGGGTTCTATGAGACTGAAACCTGACCAACCTGGATATCGTGGACATAAGGAAAAATTGGATGACCTGCAAAGTACATCATACGATTACTAGGTTGGAATTCATGATGCAGAATGTATATGTTCCCACTCTTACAAAAGACAAAGATTTGGTTTGGGATGAAGTGGAAGTTGACATTTGCACCCAAAATATAGGAAATTTCATTGTGGGGAGAGATTTCAACGCCATCCTTGATCCTTCAGAAAGAAGTGATGGGACTTGCAAAATAACAAATGACATCCTCAACTTTCATGAGTTCATAAGAAGAATCATGGCCACCGACTGGAAGCTAAAGGATTCTAGTTCACATGGGAAAATCATCTGCCCTATGCAGTGTTAGCTTATTTCCCAATCATCAGATATCATATCAAAAAACAAATGGGGCAGTGGAGACTTCAAGTTTAAAAATATGTGGTGGAGGGAGATGACATCACTAGATTCTCTTAAAAATTGGTGGTCACAGTGAAAATTCTATAAAGGTATTCCTAGTTATGTTTTCATTAAAAAGCTTCACCATATTAAAATAAAATGAGATCTTGGAAAAGAGGCTTTTAAGAATATTTTAATAGAAAAGGAAGAGGTGGGAGTGGATCTTGAAAATTTGAGTGAAAAAATTATAAGGGAAGGTAACAAAAATCAAGATTATTTTCTACAGAAGGCACTTAAAGAGATACTGAGCAAACTATTGGCTAGAGAGGAGGTATACTTGAGAGATAAGTCAAGAGAATTATGGATTAAGTAGGGCGATGACAAAAAAAATATTTCCATGCTTCATTCAATGAAAGATGCACAAATATTTATGATGCAGGAGTATCCTTGGGTAGTTGGCAATCTTGCATCACCCAAAAATATTTCATTTTAGTTTTTTCTTAGTTTTTTTTTTTTTTTTTCAGTTTGTTAGTTTCTGTGTTTTTAGTGGTGCTCTAGGGTTTTGGATCATTTTATGTTGCAAACCTCAGGGTATGTTCTCCACATCATCATTTACTTATGTCTAGGTTCACAGCTCATTTTACTACTTCACGGAGTAGATAATCAGGATTCACAACTAGTTATGTGAGTTCTTCACATTCTAATGGTCAGTTGGATTTTTGAGATCTTGGGAAGTACTTTAATGATCAGAGAAGTTTTGTGGCCCATATAACGATGATCTTTGATCTTTGGCCGACGCCTCTCTAGAATCACACATAATTTCAACATCTTGGCATAGAGTTCCTTATGATTTAGGTCCTAACCTATGTTTTTGTATTACATTTTCTTATTCCTAGAAAATATAATTGATCTGGCCAACATTTGTGTTGTGAAGATTCTATATATTGAGGCATTTGATATTTTTTTAGGGGTGGTAGCTCTTAGTAGGATTACCTTTTGAAGGTTAATTCTAGGGTTTAGATATGGATTTCTATTGTATTCAAGCATGTATGCTGAAAGCATGTAAGTTGCATGTTGGAGGACAATATGATGTAAATTTTTGATTCTATGATAATGTGAAGATCTGTTGTAGCATTTTGATTATCTATTATGTTTTTGGGTGTTGATGATTCCACTGTGTGACTCATGTTGCATGGTTTAGACCATCTCCATTGGGGAAAATCCTACCATGACTATGTTAGGAGGTGGTATCGGAATAAGGTTGATGTTCCTATGAAAGTATATCAAGGTTCCTAAGTTTGAAAAGCCCTAGTTGAAGCTTTTGTTGGGTGGAAAAATGTGGATCTAGCCCATAATTTAGAGGAATTGTGCAAGGGGATCATATAGGAGATTATTTCTAGCTAAGAACTTTTTTGTTGAGGCATGGCAAGGGTGAACTAATCGCCAAGTTGGAGGTAGGCTACAAGTGTGTTTGATAGATCATGAGAGAGATGCAACTGACACCTGGGAGTCTGATCACCAATTTGAGGTAGTTGCACATAAGATTTGGAAATATGTCGCCTAGAAGGATGAACCCTAGGAGGTTAGATAAAATGATGGAGGATTTCAAGAATGAGATGGGGAATGAAATATATAATGTGTTATTTGGTTTGAGAAGGAATCCTAAAGCTAGGGAAGAATATGAAGAAGTTGTTTAAGATCTCAAGACTGTAGATACTAAGATACATGCAGATGAAGAGAAGGTTTATAATTTTATGGTTCATTATATCCCAAGGATTTGATAGATTTGATAGGTAAATTAGAAGATTACTTTGAGCTTAAGGATATTAGATATTTGCAGAGGGTGAGGTTAGCACAAACTAAGCTTAAGGATCATGATACCTTATGGTGAAAATAACTACAGAAGGATACAAAGGAAAATGGTGAAATTAATATCAATACGTGAAGAAAAATAGTTTCTAAGTTTAAGGCTAAATTCATTCCATAGGATTACGAATTTGAAATTTTTTCAAGAAATTGTAGAACTTGAAGTCAAAAAATTTGGTTTTGAAGGAATATACCAAGGAATTTTATAGGATGAAAATAAGATCTGGACACTGAGAGATATCTAAGGAGAAGGTGGCCAGAGACATTAATGGTTTGAGTTTTAACATTCAGGATGACTAATCAAATCCTACTCCAAACAAATGCACAACTTTTAGCATCAATGTACACCAAGACACTAGAGTTTCACCTAGAGCTCTGATACCAAATGTAAAGTTACTACATACACGCAACTCAAATAGACTAATAATAATGTAAATAATCCATAGTTAAAAATGAGTAATATTTTATGGAATTAAATCTTACAAAAATTTCTCTCAAAAGTGAGATAATACACTATAATTACATTAAGATCAACCTACTCGTCCATACAACAATTGATAATGATACAAATTGACCACTAAAGGGTCGATATATCATATGAAATATAAATTTATACTATGCATAATCGCACCTCCTTTAAGCATCAAACTGCTCTCCATCTTCTATACTCGAGGATGAGAATGAGGTCTAGGAGCTTTATTTGCCCATTCATAGATTGGTTATCTCCTCAAAGGTTTTAGCTCCCCGGGTGCTTAACATGAAAAGTTGAGAGACTAACCCTGCACAAAGAACCTAGCAAACCAAAATTGGTAGGTCGGATGGAATCTAGTGCAATAATGTGTCCTATATAACATTTAACACAATAATGTAGCATATGCACAACAATATGGAAGGGAGTAATAACCATAACATTGACTAGTATCACATGAATGCACATAATCTCTTTGGCCAAAGCATAATAACGCCAGTTCTCTGGAAGATAGGTTAGATAAAATAAAAATTCCTATCCTTCCCTGTTATCCCATATTCGACACCTATCCATATCAAATAATCACACGTGGGTAACAAAAATAAACTCTATAACCCCTTTCCAACATTTAAAAAAAAAGTATCATGTTCAATGATCAAGATGCAATAACTAATCCTACTACACAATCGTTCTACCACATAGTGTCATTCTCCACTATAAGATGATAATAGAAAAAATGATAGTAACATTAATAAAATGACCTTTCATATATTCAAATCACCAAGATTTTAAACACCTATATAAAACAATTTTTAATGACACCTTTAAGAAAATAAACATTTACAATATATTTGAGTTAAAATTGAACACACCTTTTAAGTCTTACACAATCATATCACACATATTTATTCTAAATGAGATAAGAAAATTTAGGTGCTAGTTATTAAAATATCATCAACTAAGTAAAGTAAACATTATACCCTAAGCATGGCTTTTTTTGAGGGATTCCCGGTCCTCTTTCAGCTGGTGAAAGGTAATGCTTCCTTCTCTTGCAACCTGGTTGGCCCCATTCCTACCATTAGGTTGCATTTCAGAGGGATGTTGAAATGAAAGACCATGATCATTAGATGGACCAATGGACAGATGCGCATTGGGAGTTCGATCCTTATGATGTATTTGAGTAGACGGGAATGGGAACCTACATTATTCATGATGAGGACCTATTAATCCCAAAAATCATGACAAATAAGGAAGACTGACCTATGGAAACTCTATTTTTTATAGCAATAATTATAGAAATACAACTACAATTAAATAAAAAGTAATTCTAGTTATTAGGAATTTAAAACTAATTCATTTATACTTCTTTAGTTTATAATGAAATTCTTTTATTTAAAAAAAATCAAGTTTTATCTTTTATACCACTTTATTTTCTATTTATTTTAAATGTAAATTTTCTCACTAAAGCTTATGGAAGGGAGAAAGTATCCAATCTTTATTAAAGACATATTGTTAAAATACTAGTAGCTTAGGGCCTATTTAGTTGCTAGAATACTAAATGCAATGGAGTCAAAAACCATAACAGATTATATGCAACCTTTACTGAAATGAAAATGCACCTAAACTAAAGACTCATGCAACCTACAACTGATTTTGTGCTTGAAGGCACTTTATTTAAAATAAAACCTAACCTACTCTAACCCTATCTAGTAGTGATACATCCTAGATAAAGCCATTAACTAATTGAGATAAATAAGTGCCCATTCTCGTTAGCTTAGAAATACCAACATGCTTAAGGGCAACGAGACTAATATGGATGCATACTATGCATTTAATTAACTGTTGTAATAGATTTTGTTGGATAAAGTACCCACTTACTTGGCTAAATAGCTATCCTCTAAAAAGGAACCACAAGATGGAACAGTCCCTCCTTAGCTTCACCTTCTGATGGATTAGCATGCTTAAGTGTGAATATGTCATTCTCTTGTTTCTTGGAATCATTCCTTGCTAAATTCCTGATGGGGCAGCTTCTAGATAGACCAAACCTGGGGATTTGTTTTTGGTGCTCTGTTTCCTGAACACAGTCCTTCTAATGCATATGAACTAATTTGAGCTCCTTGGATAGACTGATTTGAGGTAAAACTAAGACTGGATTATCCAAGGCTCAAACATAATTCATCAAGATCATCCCAAACTAAGTCCTCCTCGTCATCCAAAATACTTTCTTGCACTGATTCAGCTTGAGAAATTACTTGGTCTCCTAGCTCTTGAAAACATAAACCTTACTCATGCTCATATGTTGCATTCTGCTAACTGAGACTTGAGCAAGATGCTAATTGAGGTGTGGTGTATGTTGGAATTAATGGGAAGTGTGTACTAAGAGGGGAGGGGTGAATCATTACCTCTAAAACTTTTGTATCCTTTATTCAATTAACCTTTGTGTAATCAATTGCATATCCATTCATCTTATATATACTATCTTGATGTGAGTTATATCAATTCATAATCTTAACATACATGTGAACATTCATAGAAACATTCGTGAAAGTAATTGAACCATAACACAAGATATGATATCTTCACTATCTGCAGATTGGAAGGGGCCAGTTAAGGCTTACAATTTGATCACTTCTGATGATCTACTCAGTTAAGAGTATCTGTGGAGACCTGTTAAAGTCTACTCGATTAAGAGATTTAGCAACACTGTTGAGTGTGCACTCGGTTAAGAGATTTGTAGTTGGATTGTTAAATCCACCTTCCTTGAAATGATGTTTACACTTTGGTCCACTTGTTAGAATGATATAAAAATTACAATTTGACCTGGTATATGAAATCTCCTATTTTTGATACAGATCCATTTAATTTTACATGAATAATATTATCATCTAATGTGATTGAGTAATACCTCTGATTCTCTTTAGCCTCTATTCTTGGTTCTTGCTAACCAAATTCACCTTTTGTTGTTCTGGTTCTTGAAACTTTCAATCTGATCCATAGATGTGCTTGTAGGCTTCATTCATCCTCTCTTCCATATTCACACATATATAATGAATGATTGCATCATCTATTTATAAGATGGATTGACATCATTAAGTTTCACGAAAAATAATGTTAACTCTAAGATGATCAGGTTTACAACTTTTACCTTGATCTCTTAGTCTATGTGTTTTAAATTAGTTAGACTAATTAAAGCACTTACATTCATGTTTCTTGTCCCTAAAGAAATGGTTTTAAAAAAAAATCAAGATTCTATAAATAGAATAAGACTACTTTATCTGACGTGGAATTCAGATCCACTTTTTGTGGGCTGCAACTAACTCTCAGTTTCTGTCTGTCGATTATGCTATGAAATTATTTGATGTCTCTTAGGTTTGTTCTCTCAATTATCTCTTTAACTATATCTCGGTTTGCACTATGTCCTGCATGTCGGGTTCATCTATCGAGTTCCTCTTTATCCTTCTGACTTTGTATTTTTGGTGTACACACAAAGTTGTGTCGTTGGTTCTCTTTGTACTTAGCCATTTTTGGTGATCTCTTTATATCTGATTTTTGGTTTTCTCTTTGTCCTATCTTTTGGTGTATGCTTACCAAAATTTTTATTTGCATACTAATGGTAAATTAATGTCAACAATCTCCTCCTTTGATATTAGTATCAAAAACTGATATGTGCTACAAAATACAAACAAAATGTTAAGTATATACAACATATATAATCCTTGGTCATTTCATGACTGCCCCTATGTATATGCCAGTATATCTGCATATATGATATCTTTCCCTCTGTAAATACATATACATATCATTTTCATCTAAATACATATCATTTTCCCCATATAAATACATGTCATTTTCCCCCTTTTTTGATATTAAGGGCAAAGGTCTATACCTTATAGCTTATCAAAAATGTGGGAGTGTGAAGACTTCATGTCTTCCATCATTTTCTCCCATTTCTCCTATAATTTTTCTAGAGCCATGTGCTCAAGTGTGATGTTGGAATGCATATCGTAAATGTTGTCTTCTACAGACATCTCGGGAGTTTATATTAGTTGCCTTGCTGAACTAATGTGTTGTTGAAGCAGTGCAAGATTTGGTAGAATTTGAGCTTGGATCTCGGTGAATTCTTCAATGAAGTGTGTCTCTACTTCCTACAGTTCCTTCCTTAACCTTTTTATTTCAATGATTTTCTCATAGTGCAACTTTAGTGCATTGTCTCCATTGGTGGTTAAGCTTTGAGCACTGTTAGCTAGATCTATATTCTAACTTTGCTATGTTGTCACTATTCTCTTTAGATAACTTTTCCAATGTGCTTAGTTGTTGAATAAAGGAAATAGCTTCAGTTATAATCAAAGCTAATTCAGTAATGAATTCTAAAAGATTTACCTTGTTGACAGCCACTTCTTGGCTGATGTTCTCAACTAGTTTTTGCTGGTACTTCTGCTCTGCTCTCTCTTTTATTGCCTTCTCTGCATCAATGTTCAGAGTAGTAATTGCTTTGGTGAGAGTGGTTAGTTGATCAGGAATTGGTTTATTCTGACCAATATCAATGTCGGGTACAATTTGGTGCAATATGTACCTTATTATTTCCAGTACCATGGAGTCTTGGTGTTGTTTCCTCAGCTTCTCCTATAATGCCTTCCTTTGGCATATTTCACCGTATTATTTCAATGCTTCATAATCAAGTGTCGTTGGGTCACATTTTGGTATCTCAATGATGTCATCCAAAGTGACGTCCAACTTATTCTTCTTATATTTCTTCTTCTTCTTTTGTGTTGCACTTGAATGTAAAACCATAGCCAATTTCTTGGCTTTGTCCATTGTGCTTGATGAAGTTACCTGTTGTACTGATTTTTGCTGCTTTGTATCGGTTTCAACTTGTCAGGTGTCTATAGACGTCTCCACATTAACCTTCACATTGTCAATAGCAAATTTGTTGATTTCCTCAAGAGTACCATCTTTAGGTTTATCTCCTTCATCAGTGTCCTTATGCACTTCATTTGTCTTTGCCTATGCATCCTTCTCTATTTTGTCTCCATCTGCTTGCTTTGCATCTCCTCCTGTAACCTTGTTAGTATCTGTTACAATGTGGGTGTCTCTGATGTCCTTCTTATCATCAGTGTTGTCTTTCTTTTCCTCTTCCCCTGCATCCTCAGGAATGCTTGTGTATTTTTAAGGTGACTTGTCTATTTCTTGGAGAATATTGATGGCTTGTATCAATATTGGCATGTTGCCTAGTATGTTCATCTGTGCAGTATCAACTGTTGTGTCTTGCTCATTGGTTGTGTCCTTGGTAACATTGACATATTCATCTTTATTTACTTCTTCTACTGGATCATCGGTAATGTCAATTATTGTGTTATCCACAATATTGTCCTTTGTGGTGTCAGGCTATGACTCATCTGCAACATCCATATTTTTGTTTCCAATTGTGTCTTCTTCTTCCTTGTCTAACTCAATAGATGTATCATATTTTGTATCTTTTATTAAGATCTATTCTTGATTTGCCTTATCAACATCTTTCAGTTGATGTCTTTCTCGGGGCTTTCTTCTGTAGTAGGTCTGTTTAGAATTTTAGACCATTTCTTGTGGCTTTGTTGTTCAAGCTCTATAAGCTTCCCTTCAAGAAATTTGTAGGCTCTCAACTTTGGTGAGAATTCCTTTTTGTGTTTTTCCATCATTTCATCAATTTCTTCTTTCTTGGATTCAGAAGGCATGAGAGTAACAAATACTCTTTCTCTTATTTCCTTCTCATTCTTCAAAGAAAATGTCCATCTGGAGTATAGTCTATCTAAGAGTTCCCTTCGTATATTGTTTCCTTCAAACTGAATCGGTACATATTTGAACTTCTACATCTTTGCTATGATGGCATCTTCAACTTTGTTATGATCTTCTGGATATAGTTTCAACCATCTTCTAATCTTAGAATCTGTAATAGATCCTGAATTTACAATAGCTTGACATACCTCATCAATGATTTCTGGAGCTTTAACCTTGAAATTTTCTTCCTCTACAACTTTATCTTTCTCAGTGTCCTCAATGTCTTCTCGGGTACTAATTACCTTCCTTACTCTTTTGTTTGGCCCTCTTTTCGGTGTGGCCACTTTCCTCTTGTATGTTCTTACTTTTCCTTTCTTCAAAGGTGAAGGAGTTGAATCCTTAGATGTTTGGCTTCTTGTTCTAGAAGCAATTGTGGTCCTTGACTTCTTGGTTGGTGGAGGAGGTGGTGACTCTGACTCTGTGGCCTCAGAGTCATTATTTTGTTCAGTTTAACTGATAATTAGTTGTCCTTTGGTTTTTTCCTCATTTTCAGCTTCGTCTTCCTGCTCAGTTTCTTCCTCTATTGTCGACAATATCTTTTTGAGGTTCTTAACCATTTTGTCCATTTTCTGACAATTTTCTTTACAACCAGGCCAGGTTTTATTCTTTTTTTGGCCTCATCATAACTTCCAAGCTTACGTTGTTTCTTATCTATTGATTCATTTAACAAGGCATCAATTGCTTTACATGCATGATCAATATTTATCTTATATTCTAATGGTTGAAGTCATGCTGTCCTCGGTACATTAGGTTTGATATAAGTGTGGTCTGTATCAAATATGAAACACATTTCATCTTTATACTTCTCAATGAGTTTCTCGGGGATCCTTAACCTCTTTTGCAATTGGTCTCTGAATACAGTAAAGTATACGTCCCTGACTATCTCAAAATTATCTCCCAGTGAGGCTACGTGTTCACTGATCTACATGGTGATCAATTTTGTGCTATCCCATTTCACATCTCCTACTAATGGGAATGTTTCTTGAAAGTAGAAGAAAATGCACATTATGAGTGAGCCAAACTTACATGTGTTTGACTTTGCATTCCTTATAGTCTTTAGATTTTCTTTTAGCTAGTTCAGTAGAAGTTAGGATAAGTCCAACTATGTTCCCTTCTTCACAATCTTATAACCTATGTCTACTACACCGGATGCTATGTTGTTCATCCTACTAGCTTGAAAGAATTTGTAGCCTAGAATGCATGCACCCAATTTCATCTCATCATCGGTAATCGTGGAAACCTTCAATCCTCTGCCATCCCATTTGGCTCCTGTGATATTTTCAATCTTGTCCTTAGGTTGGTGCTTAAGTGATTTTAGCTTCTTGGTTACAGGGTAACCGATGACCACATGGATAACATCTTGGGTTATCATCTTCGGTTCATCTAGCCATAGTTTGTGATTGTACATTCGGCTCAGTACTAACCGAATCCACTCAGTTTTGAAGACCTTCAGGAATAATAGAGAATTAGTGAGCCCTTTCACTTCTATATCTTTATGGTCATCTTTCAAATTTCTATCTTCATTGCATAGCTTCTTATAAGCTTGTTCAACCTCTGAATCACCTAGTTTTGCAATCTTGCAGTGTATAAATGCTCAAATGTCCTCGATGAGAAAAACCCTAGCTGGTATTTGCAAGAATGGTCTAGCATTGTTGGGTTGTGAGGAAACCTCAGGGTGAACCTTGTAGTGTGGTTCCTCACATGCCGAATTCTTGATGAGCTTAAACTCATCCTTCTTCACATTCTTCAATTTCACATTTCTTGAAGTTGTAGCCATTTTTAGATTTAGAGCTCTCTATGAAATACCTAAAATAGAGTTTTTGGTTGTCGTAGAGCTTACTGTATACACCAATTGTTTTTTCTGATATGCTTTGGACCATAGGTGGTTGAGTTGTGGTCACTCTGTGATCCTGTCGCTTTCTACTCAAAAAAATTGCTCCCATTTCTCTTCTCTCATCGTGGTGAATAATGAGTCTATTCTGTCGCCATTTTAGAGTTATTTGAACTATAAAGTGTGTCATTAATTCTTACCAACTCCTTAGTGTGTGAAGATAGAGTTTTTGAGTTAAGACTTCAACTTCCCTTCAGTGACAACATGACGTTTCAGGGCGGTCTTTATAACTCTTGCTTTTACCAATGGGTTTCGGTGTTGCAAACAACTTGTTCACTTTGCTCAGTTTACACTAGAAAATTTGCTTTTACCCAACACTTCTCAGTAACTGTAGGTAGTCTCAGCTTTGAGTGAGTACTGATGGATTTTGGTATGTATACCCGATAACATAGTTATCATATATTTTAACAAGTAATACCATGATGCATCTTTACTTATGCTAATTTGGTATTTTATCAACATATTATGGAACTAATGTGAACTAATAACTTGGGTTAATGTAGTTCCATACTTACTTGTTCTTCTTAGGTGGGGGTGATGATGTCACCAGATCCATTGGATGGGTGTCAACATTTGCATTTCTCGATCCTGCTTCATCATTGTTTGAATCTTTTCTCCACATTTTATCTCTTTCCCTCTGGATGTCTTCAATGGTATTTCCATTGGGATATGTGTTGGTCTCTATCATTTGGTATCTGTAGTATTTCTTGAGATGACCAACTTTATGACAGTGTAAGCATGCCATTCTGGGGTTAGTCCAGCCTCTAGACTTTCTAGTCCACTGTCTGATATAGTTTTCAGCAATGTGACCAAATCTTCCACATGTTGTACAATTTTTCCAAGTGTTGTAATCCCATACATACTGGTTACCGACTCTTTTTGGTTGATAGGGAGTTTCTTGACCTTTAGGCTTCCATGTTTGCCTTTTCTTTTTCCATCATTCAAGAGTTGTGTGCCCACTCATTTTGCAAGTAGGACAATATTTATACATGTAGGTTTCCTTCTTTGGTTGTTTCATCTTAGACTTACATTCATATGCTTTATGTCCTTTCTTGTTACATTTATAACAAAATCCTATGAATGAAGATGTCGATTTAGAAATACCTTTTATTTTGCCTCTACATACATTTGATGTATGGCCTTGCTTTCCACAGTGATTGCATGTAATATTTCTTGGTCTTGGATTTGTATAGACATTCTTTGGATCAGTTTGATTTTATGATTTTCCATTCTCGGTAAAATCTAGAGCAGTGTTGTTGTTGACTCTTTGTTGTCCTTCAAGAAAATCATCCCTTCTTTTATTGCTTTCTTCAGCTTTCTTGATAATTTCATTACGTTGCTGCTGAATTCTTATTTCATGTTACAACTTTTCATTCTCATCCCTCATCTTACTGATAGCTTCTATTATTTCAATGAGTTCAACATTTATTCTATTTTCTGCTTGACTCATAAGAATAATCTGATTTGTAATCTCATGGTGATGCTCTGTAAGTGTTTGTATTTCAGACTCTTTTTCTTGTAGCTTTTCTGTAATCTTTCTTCTATCATCAATAGCTATTGTTCTTTCTTTCTCAGCTTGTCTAGAATTGTTCATGACATCAATCATCCTTACCATCTATGTCTCTTGACCAATTTGTAGGGATTTAACTTGTCCAGCCAGATGTTGATTGATTTTAGTTAGGCTTGTGATGCTTTCTTCAGATGTATCTGATGCTTTGCTTGTAGTTGATCCTGAAGACTCAATTAAATCTGGTATCTCTTCCTCATGATAATCTATCTCATTACAACGAGATGCCATAATCTTTCTTTCATCTAATAACTGTCTCATGTTGATTCTAGCTTCTTGATACTATTCATCAAATATCTAAATTTCTAGCTTCTTATTTTCAATATTTTTATGAAGTGTGTACTTCTCCATTATATGATCTTTTCTTAAGCCTTTAATATTTTCCAAAGAAGAGACTTATCTTTGATACCAATTGTTGGAATTAATGGGAAGTGTGTACTGAGAGGGGAGGGGTGAGTCAGCACCTCTAAGACTTGCTTATCATTTATTCAATTAACCTTAGAGTAATAAATTGTATATCCATTCATATGATCTATACTATCTTGGTGTGAGTTATATAAATTCCTAATCTTAACATACATGTGAACATTCATAGAAACATTCATGAAACTAATTGACCCATAACACAGGATATGATATCGCAAAAAAATCCTGTTAGGAAGTAAAAACTGCGGTGGGGATGGCACCTACAAAACCTTCACTATCTCCAGATTGAAAGGGGCTGGTTAAGGCTTACAATTTGATCACTTCTGATGATCTACTTGGTTAAGATTATCTATGGAGACCTGTTAAAGTCTACTCAGTTAAGAACTTTAGCAACACTATTGAGTGTGCACTCGGTTAAGAGATTTGTAGTTGGACTGTAAAATCCACCTTCCTTGAAAGGATTTCAACACTTTTCTCCACTTGTTAGAATGATAGAAAATTACAATTTGACCTATTATATGCAATCTCCTATTGCTGATATAGATCCATTTAGCTTTACATGAATAAGATTATCACCTAATGTTATTGAGTAATACCTTTGATTCTCGGTAGCCTTTGTTCTTGGTTCTTGCTAACCAAATTCACCTTTTGTTGTTCTAGTTCTTGAAAATTTCAATATGATCCATGGATGTGTTCGTAGGCTTCATTCATCCTCTCTTCCATATTCACACATGTATAATGAATGATTGCATCATATATTTATAAGATGGATTGACGTCATTAAGTTTCATGAAAAACAATGTTAACTCTAAGATCGGATTTACAACTTTTACCTTGTTCTCCTAGTCTATGTGTTTTAAACCGGTTAGACTAATTAAAACTCTTACATTCATGTTTCTTGTCCCTAAAGAAATGGTTTTAAAAACAAATCAAGATTCTATAAATAGAATAAGACTGCTTTATCTGACGTGGAAGTCAGATCCACTTTTTGTGGGCTGCAACTAACTCTCAGTTTCTGCCGGTCGGTTATGCTCTGAAATCAGTTGACTGTGTCTCAGGTTTATTCTCTTGGTTTTCTCTTTAATTGTCTCTTAGTTTTCACTATCTCCTGCACATCAGGTTCCTATGTTGGGTTCCTGTTTATCCTTCTAACTTTCCATTTTCAATGTACACACAAAGTTGTGTCGTCAGTTTTCTTTGTACTTAGCCATTTTCTGTGATCTCTTTATATCTGATTTTTCATTTTCTCTTTGTCCAATCTTTTCGTGTATGCTTACTGCAAGTGTTATTTTCATACTAATAGAAAATTAATCTCATCAGTGTATTCTTCATCATAGCTGGGAAGTTCTTCAGAAAAATGGTTTTCCATCTCTTGTTCAACACTTTCTTCATCTTGTTCATTGCAAAGAGGATCTTTAAGTTGCATCTGATAAGATTACTTGTATTTCAAAGTCATGGAAATCAAGCATTGTATTATCTCTTTATGCTCTTGAATCTATTTAGCATGAAACTCCTCGTGATTTTTTAGTTCTCTTTGGAAATTCTATTCAGACTGTAGCAACACCTCTTCAAAATGTTGCCTTTGAATTTCTAGATCTTTATAAGGAGTTGATTCATGACGTATGTGCAGTTGCATCAAATAATTCATGTGGCATTGCTCATGATAATCCAACCTCTATTGTTGTTGTGCATGTGCTTATTTGAAAAGCACCTCTTGTTGGATCCTCAGTTCTTGTTGGACCTCTGATTCTTGTTGCCTCTTGATATCTGCAATTTGCATGGTCAAGTCCTGCAGCATGTGCAACTGCATGTTTTGACATGGATGAAACCTATCTAGTGGATCAAAATAATCAATAAATGTAATGTAGTCTTACCTGCTCCCTTGAGAGAAGTCCCACCGGGTGTGCCAAAAATTGTTAAGGCCTTGAAACATCACCCTAACTCATGGCGCCACTCATGTTGTAACTATGGAGATGATTTTGGGTTGTCTTCTACTTCACTGTCATCGGGATTTTGAGCTGGATTTCCTGACCATGAATTGGAACTTGGGCTGTCGATTTGAACCTCCTCTGTTGATATGGGTTTGAAGATAGAGCTCAGGCTCAAATCTAGTTGCATCTCTCATGGAACTTGGTTTTTAATCCTTACATCTCGGTTATTAAACTCCAGATAAGTGATCTATGTCTTCTCTTTCCACCCTTCGATCTGTTAATGTTGTTGTTGAACTACCTACCTTAAAAGCTTGAGTTGCACTCTTGAATCACCTTCGTTCTTTTCCTTAGTTCACTACCATGATTTAGGTTTTCTCTTTTGCGTAACTCCTGTTTGATCTATTTCCTTACATCTTTGAAATTTTGAGCTCTTAATGTCTTACTCTGCAGTCTCCTTCACTAGATATCTACTTATGGTTTACTTTGGGTTTTCTCATGTTTCATTTAAAAGATACTTATGTTTGTTGTCGACAAGCACAATACTTGCACATGATTACTCCTTTTAGTGTTGGGACCACAACTTTTAATTTAGTAAAACATGTCTGAAGCTTACTTTGTCTGGTCTCACTGATAATGAAAAATGCATATCATTGTTTTGAAATGGTTTCTCCCGACTCCAATAAGAAATATTGTTTATGGGGATCGAGCACGAGTTCATGACACCCATAAACCTTACTGTGCCTAGCTGCCCACCAACTTAAAATGCATCTTTTCTTCATTGCACATCATTTTCATTCATATTTATTCTGTATAATATGCACATCAGTATTTCATTTGATAAAACTATTGTCTCGACATCACCTTATAACAACATTACTGTTATTTTTCTTTTAGAAAATCATTGCTATCCATCTTCTCTATGTTATATGCATAACTTAGACAAATAAATGATACTTATGTTTGAAATATCACTGCTATGTTTATGTATAGTAGTACTCACTCTTTGAACTACATTTTAATTCATCTTCTTTCTACATATGCATAAGTTGCTCTACTTTTAGGAATCCATAACATCTTTGACATCAATACTGTAACAACATGCATTATCATTGTCTTCCAATGTTGCTCATTCCAATTTTGTAGATGAATCTTATGAACTACATCTCTCTTCTCTTCTGCATATGATTCTATATTTGATGAGATAACAACATTCTTTTAATGACTTGTAGTATTTAATTGTATCAACACCACCATGCATCTGCATACATCACTTAATGCTTTTGTACATCTGCATACTTGTGAAAAATCTGTCATATTTGTGCACAAATTTTTTCATACAGTCTAGCTTTGATTTTTTCTTATTTCTTGCACATGTCGAACACTTCCACATGTTCATGAGGCTCGAGCACTGGCTCGTCACAACCACAAACAACATTACATCTATTATCTTTTTCATCAAGTTTAAACATCACATTATCATAGCTATACCACTTTTGCAAGATAGCGATGCTTTCTTGAAACTTGTGATGGGAAAGGGGATAGGAGATAGCTACATTGTTATGTATTCCTATAGTGTCTGGATAATCAAAGTGATAATCATCCACACACTATAGCAATTCAGGATAAGGTAACTAATTATGTTTCTCTTCTTCATTGCATCTTTTAAATACAGTAAATGGTTTTATAAAGATATATGTCCCTTTGATACTACTATTCTGTCAGTGTAGATGCATACATTTCCCTTGCATTCATTTTTTTGGAAAATGTGCAATTCTAAAATTATTATTGTTGTATGATGTTTTTTAGGTTTTCATGCATTACTTAGATCCGATTTGGATCTAACACTTCTTCTTCCATTATGCAGGATAGAGGACCTAAAGACCTAGGATGCAGGACATATGAGACAATACAAAGGACATCAAGACTCAGACAATGTAGACAACCAAATCCATAATGTAGAATATGCCTAAATAAAATGCATGCACCCCTATTCATCATCCTTCTACCATGCTTTTTTTTCTACATATGTTCCTCTAAGTTCCAATGTGAAAGATGTAATATGAAAAGAACATTCTTTATCTCATTGAGTTTGAATGCACAATGTAATGATGAAGTATTAATTTGGAAATTTGAAAATGATCAATACTTAGAGTACAATGTAAATGACGATATGAATGCAATAGCAATGTATCTTATCTATATTAGCTAAATACTAGTATTAAGAGGATGTACCTTTATGTAATCTTCTATTGTTTTTGGTTATTATCCTGCATGTAGAAAATTATGATAATAATGCTGGCAAATTCTACTAGATATCTACCTACTAGACATGAACTATAGACCTTATTCATTGGGAAAAGGATTAAAAAAAAAGAAGAGATCATATGCAACCTTTACTGAAATGAAAATGCACCTAAACTAAAGACTCATGCAACCTATAATTGACTTTGTGCCTGAAGGCACTTTATTGAAAATGAAACCTAACCTACTCTAACCCTATCTAGTAGTGACATGTGCTAGGTAAAGCCATTAACTGATTGAGAGAAATAACTACTCATTCTCCTTAGCTTAGAATTACCAACATGCTTAAGGGCAGCTAGACTGATATGGATCCATACCATGCATGTAATTAACTGTTGTATTAAATCTATCATATTTGTACACAAATGTTGTCATACACTCTAGCTTTGATTTGTTCTTATTGATTTCTCATGTTGAAAAGTTGCACATGTTCATGAGGTTCGAGCATGGGCTCATGACACCCACAAACACCATTACATCTATTATCTATTTTCAGCAAGTTTAAACATCACATTGTCATAGCTATGCCACTTTTGCAAGATAACACTACTTTCTTGAAACTTGTGATGGGAAAGGGGATAGTAGATAGCTACATTGTTTTGGATTCCTACAGTGTTTGGATAATCAAAGTGATGATCATCCACACACTATAGAAATTTAGGATAAGGTAACTAATTATCTCTTCTTCATTGCATCTTTTAAATACAGTAAAGGGTTTTATAAAGATATATGTCCCTTTGATACTACTATTATGTTAGTGCAGATGCATACCTTTCCCTTGCATTCATGTTGTTGGAAAATGTGCAATTTTGAAAGTATGATTTCTGTATGATGTTTTTTTGAGGTTTTCATGCATTACTTAGATCCAATTTGGATCTAACACTTCTTCTTCCATGATGCAGGACACATGACCTAAAGACCTAGGATGCAAGACATATGAAACAATGGAAAGGACATGAAGACTCAAACAATGTAGACAACCAACTCCAGAATGCAGAAGACACCTAAAGGCAATGCATGGACCCCTATTCATCATCCTTCTATCATGCCTTCTTTTTTACATATGGTCCTCTAAGTTTCAATGTGAAAGATGTAATATGAAAAGAACATTCTTTATCACATTCAGTTTGAATGCACAATGTAATGATCAAGTATGAATTTGAAAATGATCAATACTTAGAGTACAATGTAACTGATGTTATGAATGCAATAGCAATGTATCTTATCTATATTAGCTGAATAATAGTATTAAGAGGATGTACCTTTATGTAATCTTCTATTATTTTTGGTTACTATCATGCATGTGGAAAATTAGGATAACATTACCCATAGCCTGGTTATTAGGGACGCTGGGACTCTCAAACATTCAGAAGAGAAACCCCCATCCGAGTGCTAAGAAAATAATCTCTGCAACCCAAATAACTGTAAGAATAGATGTTGTGTGATCTAGAGTAGGCAGAGGAAAATCTTTGTTATCAACAAATATGGGAATGTCTGGCATCGATATACCATGACCCACAATTATTTCCAATTAAATGGCAGGGAGTGCGTTGGATAAACCATTATCACAAGTGTGTTTGGTGTAAACCATGTATTCGAAGGCAAATACTTCTATAAATCCCCGATCAAGTCCTCTAGCTGTGGAATCGAACAATATCCCACAAGATTCAAAGAATAAACTCCTTAGAATTTGAACACATGACCTTTTGAGCCACCAAAATTCACATTCCCGGTCCCAAATACAAGATGTGAAAATTGACACTTACTCTAGTCCTACAAACTGTGCTACTAAATGAAAATGTTTCAGACCCGACAAGAATATTGAACTTGGTTTGGAGAAGTCACGAACCCGATGACATATAAAATTTGGTTTTATAAAAATTGGAATTGGAATTCGAAATTCCAATTCCACCTACTTGGGTGGAAGATGCATATGCCCATTTTGGGCCAAAATTGGAATTTCAAAATTCTTATTCCAATGTTTTTGGATGGACACAAACATGGAAGAAATAAAATTTGGAATTAGATATTGCCAATTCTAGGCATATTCCAGCTACCAAACGGGCCCTTATTAAAATATGTGCAACTTGCTTTGATCTTTTTTTATATGTAAATTATGTCATCTTTATTTTAAACCAAAGAAATGTAAAGAAAAGAAGGTTGACATTAAAAATGGTGCTTATGTTTTTGTTTCATTTTAAATAAAAAGAACCATGAAACATTCAGGAATAAACAAATGGAATTATAAAAAACAAAGAAACAGTTGCAAAATAAATTGTCACAATGCACACAGAATGCATATTAATGTAAGGAAGAGAACGACGACAAATTTGTTTAACAGAATAATCTAGCTAACTATTGAAAATTTGAAGGAGAAAAAGTAATACTTGGATAAAATGAAACATGGTAGCTATGCCCTTCTTTGGATTCCCAGTGCTTATCCTCGCTTCTGAATAGCCACTTTGACCTTCCCAGACCCTCCCCTCTCTCAACTGGAATCATTTTTTTTCTCTTGATCTTTGACTCTGCCTTTCAATCCCTTCCTTCTTGCCTTTTTTATTGTCAAACTCCAATATTGTTGTATTAATATTTTTAGCTTCCCATATTAAATTGGCATGTTGATGGTATTTAATAAGTATGGGCTTTTAATAAATCGGTATAGAGTGTTTTTAATAGGCATGGGTAGCTTGACTCACGTCTATTTTTTTGATAAGATATATATAAATATGATTTGATTTTTTTTAAAATTTAAAAATAAAAAATAAATAAAAGATTATTATTAACAAGAGTGCTATATTTGATTAATAAGTGCCTATATCTATACATTTTTTGTATATAAGATTGATAACTTGTCCAAATTGTTATATCAACTTTTCTTACCCTGATTTTCTGAATTTCTATTGCCACTTAAGGACCTAGTTTTGTATACCATGATCCCGTACATACCAAGATAGATATAGAAAGAAGAAGATAGAGATAGGAAGTGATATACAAAGAGAGAGAGAGAGAGAGAGAGAGAGAGAGAGAGAGAGAGAGAGAGAGAGAGAGAGAGTTGACCTTCCATACTTCTATGGNATATACAAAGAGAGAGAGAGAGAGAGAGAGAGAGAGAGAGAGAGAGAGAGAGAGAGAGAGAGTTAGTTGACCTTCCATACTTCTATGGCATACACATTGCACACTAAGGTGTGATTGCTAGTATATTTAGTCGATAGGCTATTTGTGGGAGCTTTGCTCCCGGAAAGAAAAAATTATTGTTGAAAAATTGTCAGCCCTTCTCATTACTATTATTTTTTGATCATATACTCAAATTTTATCTTCCCACTTATGTTTCTAAATTTTCTTCCCTTATTAATAAAATTCAGTTTTTCTCTAATGAAGATAAGATTGTTTTGTTGGTAAGTTTCTGACTTGAATGCAAAAGTCATCTTGTTCTGATGAGGATAAGATTGTTTTGCTGGAAAGTTTCTAATTTGAATGCAAAAGTCATCTAATTGCTATTGTTAATCTTCAAAATCTTCTACAAGTTCAAGGTAGCCATATTTTATTTAAAGGAAAAAAAATTCTTGTAAGGTTTACTAAATGATACATAGTTTTCACATTTCATTTTATTAGTTTTGAGTCTATATGATTTTGGTTGTCCCTAAATTTGTTCATTTTTCGTTTGTTAAATTATTGTAATTATGAGTCTATATAGTTTGGGTTGTGCCTAAATTTGTTTGTTTTGCATTTGTTAAATTATTATAATTTTATTGTTCACAAATTTTCAAAAGGGTATTTGAGTTTTCTATGGTGTTCTTGATAATTTCCTTTGTATGTAGAGAAAAATCCATTCTAGGAAGCTTACAAATTCAAATAAGAGTTTTTTGGATGATCTTGGTAGATGCCAGAAAAATGTTATATTAAGTTATGTGGAAATTGAATCTAAAAACAAATTAAAAAAATTGATGCTTTCTTTATTACGGTGTTAAACTGATTATGATTTTTTTCACTGCAGTTTTTGTCGCCCATAGATTTGGTGTTGGTTGAGTGCAAAATCAATATCTATTTTGAAGATGGTTAAAGATTGAATGAGCAATTTAAAGAAGTCTTGAAGATAAGATAATCTTATTTTCTCTGCAAAATCATTCATGTTTTTCACGAGTAATTTACAACACCCCATTTTTAAAAAAAAGTGATGATCCATTTTCCAACATATTAAAGCTATGATAAAAGAGCATAGATTTCGTGCAACAAAGAAAATCTTCCAAGTTGGTGGTGGGAACTTCCAAAGTTGAGAACTAATTTATCATGCAAATGATTTTTGTCTATATTATGGAGCTTCTCGCTCCATAAAAAGAGATCCTAAAGCCCCCTCTATGAGACAAATTTTTGGTAGACCAAGTAGTCACATCATTTGTTTGGTTGCTTACTTTTCAACTATTATGACACATTTGTTGATGTAAAAAAAAAAAAAAATTCTCTAATCCATAATAGACAGAATTGATGTGTTATAATATAGATGGAAATATAATCAATACATTTACTAATCTTTTAAGAAAGATAACTATGATGCATTGTTTGTATATGTGCATTGTCGCATCAGATATATGTATGTTATGTATTTCCTAGTTATATAATAAGACATTATTAGCTTCTCTTAAATAAGTCCAAATTCAACTACAATATCTCTTTTGAAAGAAAGAAGATACGGGTCAAAACAATTTTATTTATAATTTCAGCTCTCCTAGACTTCTAGCTTCTTTAAGAAACTTTTTATTGTTGATTCATGAAATACGCACAAAAGCTTATTTACGTGGGTAACGTTGGGTCGTTTATTCCTAGGAATCCAATTGAGTGTAGCCACGCAATAACATTTGGCGCCCCTTCAATGAAACTGATTGTTTTATTCTCCCCTGCTGCTGCTCCATTGCTGTACAGCGACATTATTGCATTCCATCCTCGTTGTGTTCGATGGCTTGCATCCCAGTAAAACTTTTCTTCTACGTTTGAACACACTTCAAATAAATAACTGCCTCTTTCGTCTACCTCTCCACAATTACTAACCCCACCTTTCTCAGCACAGCAAGGAACGAACAAATTCGCAAACCCTGGCACACAATTACAATAACTGATGATGTAATAGAGATTATAGATTTCAAATATTAATTCGACGCGAGAAAGACGAATTTTAAAGTACCATATTGTCGATGATTAGAGAAAATATAATTAGTTGCAGGCACCAGATCTGAAATTATGACGGATATTTCCTTGAAATTCCATCTCAGGCTTTGTACGCCCTCCCTTAACAATCTCATGTGAAAAGCTGTACTGCTATCGTATGTTGAAACGCAGGATGTTCTGCCGATCTTAGGCAAGCACCCGAAACGAAAGATATTGCTCACCGCAAAATTCCTAAGCCCGCTCTCATACAGATCTTTAACAGCCTCGATTATGCCATTAACCACAGGCTCCACCAGATCGATCAGATCCTATCATAAACATTCACAAATTGAGAAAAAAACAAATTTTGTGAGTATCTGAATTCAAAGAAAGGCCTTCAGATCTAGAACTACCTCAATGGAGCCGTTACTTCTAAAAATGAATGCGCCGTAGTCGTTGCCAGCCACAGAAATAAGAACTACAGACCGCGATAGTTTGTGAGAATCGAACCCGTGATGTCCTCCAATTAGCTCTTTAAACTGCTTCACCTGTTGCGCTACTGTTATGAAACCGAAGCCTTGAAATATTGCACTGCCTCCCACTGCAAAATTCACTCCTTTTCTAATCTTTTTTGCAGTTTCTTCACAGTCATGACTTTTCAGCAGCTCATAAGCTATGGGAGTGGGAATCCCTAAAATATCCCCTGCACACGCTAAAGCCACATAATATTAAGACAAAAATTGATTAAAACCCTAATATTTGCCGATTTGTGAGTGGAAGCAAAGCTTACCCCAATAATCGGTCTGTATTTTTCCAGATGAAAATCTGCCTGTGGGATAGTCAGGCCAGGTAAAACTGTATGGTCGTTTCCATGACTTGTTTAGGCTTTGATTGTATGGATTGCGATTTCCTGTGTCGGCAAAACAGTCTCCAAACACAAAAAACGCCCTTGCTTTTTCTGCAACGCCTCTCCCTGCAAATCAATCAACTGAAGTGAAAACAATATTAGAAATGTAAAGATTTAGGAAAGTTTGAAATGAAGATTTGTAAAAGTGACCTGCAAAT
>MU223818.1:5677699-5689797 GCA_018584345.1 Thuja plicata | reverse complement strand
TAGTCAGTTAAATTTGTAACTACAACTCACAAGTTGTTTGAACATTGGTGTGATACACAATGTATATATAGGCTCTAGAAAATTTAGTGCTCGGGAAAATGTTGTGATTATTTCAAAATGCAAGAGCACATGGCGTTGAAAATCAATTTGTACTAATCTTCTTACCTACTCAGCCTTTGTTCTTCTCACTCCGGTAATCGATTTCAAATATAAAATGTGTCAATGGCAAGGCTAAACAAATAAAATAATTGCAATTCTTAATAGAAACAAGTGATTTAAAGAATAATTATAGATTATAAATTTTTGAATTATAAAAGCATTGAGGAGTAGTGCAAGAATAGACACTCCCTACCGATGAAATGAGAGATTAAGGATAAGAGATGATTATGTGAAAAAGAGGAGCTCATTGTTTCATCCAACGGCGTAAACTCGTAGAGCATGATTGCAATAATCATATTCGTTCATATTTTCTTGCTTTCAATCGCTTTCTTTGCACGAACTAGTATCATGGCTATATGTTTCCATTTTCCTATTCTTTCTCTGCCGTGTACCTTTCTGATTTTATCATTCTTACGTGAAAGGATAAAAAATTAAAAATATCTCATAAACTTCTTCCCATCAATTGCCTGGGTCCACTTTTGTTCTCCCATTTCTTCCATTTAAACAAATGAAAAAAAACAAATCCATAATATTGACAAATTTCTCCTCCATCAAATGTCAGACCGCACTTTTGTTTTCCACAAAATGTCAAAAAAAATTACAAATATCTCACAAACTTCTCTACCATTATTGTGAGGCCCCACTTTTGTTCTCTAATTTCTTTGGTTTAAATAGAATGTCAAAATTATTGAAATTTTATGGTTTTCTTCTATCATTATTGTGAAGCTCCACTTCTGTTCTCCAATTTCTTTGGTTTAAATAGAATGCCAAAATTATTGAAATTTCTATGATTTTGAGTTTTTAAGGTATGTTTGAATACTTAAAAAAATTTGTTTCTCCTATTTCTAATTTTATAAATGAAATATAAGTAATTATAATGAATTTTATAAACTACAAATTAAATTATATTTTTCTATCCAATTGGATTAGATTTATTATTTAATTAATATTGTAATCATATTTAAATTATGTTCAATTATATATTTAATAAGATTATTAAAATGATTTATAGAAAAAGAAGTTGTAATGTGATAAAAGTAATATTCAATAAATGGTGAAAATACATCTTTTCGTGCATTTGTTCATTTAATTTGGGTTAATATTTTAATTTTTTTTAACAAATAGATGTGGGCAGACATATTTTTAATATTTTTATAAAACTATGTACATAGTTTTTAATATATAATTTTTTAAACGGTTTTCTAATAAATTTACAAATCTTTTGACATAAACATTGGTATAGTATAATAAATTTTACTAGAAGATAATAATTTAATAATAATAGAGGTTCTGAAACTATAAAATGATTTTAATAAATTTATAAGAATAATTATTTAATATAAAATTTATATAATCTACACTTACAAAATAATAATATATTATTTTAATTATAATATAATAATTATTTTGATAGCTAAAATTAAAATGATACTTAATTTTTTATTGTAATAAAATTTTAATAATAATTATTAATTTTTATTATTTTTCATTATTTTAGAAAAAAATACATATTTTTTATAGAAATATTTTAAAATGATGAGTATAAATCAAACAATTAAGTTTTTAAAATGATGATTATTAGCCAATCACTCATTAAGAAAAACTCATTGCAATAGTATGTAGCCTAAGGACAAATAGTAATAATTTAAACAAATACTTATTTATAAGAATTATTTGTTTTAAAAAAAAAAAAATTAGAATAATATAAAATAAATAGAAGCTACATACAAAGTGCTGAATTTAATCATTTTTTTGGAAAAAAGTTTTTAAATTAATTATTTAAAATAAAATAAAATGTAAAAGTATTTTGATGTTTCATAATTTAATTATTTTAAAAAATATAGCTAAAGAAAAATTATCTTTATAATTTTTAGTTTTTTTCCAAAAATCTATATAAATATCAATATAAAAACAAATTATTATATTTTCAAAAGACTATATAAAATTATTCCTTTATATTATATATTATTTTATATAAAATAATCTTCAATTTTATTGGTCAAAATATTTGAGGCGATATAAGCATTTGTAGGAAAACCTCTTATAAAATTAAATACAAACCAAAGTTAGATCTATTAGTAAAAAAAATACAAACCAAAATTAGGTCTAATAATAATAATTCATTAACACTAATAATAAGGCTTCACTATGAATGGACTATATGTATTTAAATATGTCAAAAATATCTCTACATTGTCGATCATTTCTATGGAGTTTATGAGTTGCGGGAAAATTGAGGCAAGAATTTCATTCTACAGTTTTGGTTTCTCTTAAACTATCATATATTTCATTGAGATTTCAATCACGTTCATAGTTAGCAAACTCTAGAAACAAAAGTGAAAGGGTTTTTTTCCAAAATTTTCCTCTTATTCTAGTTTTTTACTTTAAAATGTTATATTATCCCTAATTTCTAACTTTTCCTCTGCTAGCATTGCAACAATCTAGTGAGCTTCTATAGAAATGCCTGACATGAATGGTGCGAGTGTGTCTACTTCGACTCCTAGAGGGTGAGATTAGAGTTCAAGTCAAACAACATTTTTGAATACTAATTTTGAAGGTAAAATGTTCTCACATTTTCCATTCTAAATTTCTCTATTATTCAAAATCAACATTTATTTTGTGTAATTTTTTTGGTACACTAGTCATAGCCCTTATGATCTCAGTGATCATATCATTCTTAATCAAGTCCATCTCAGATCTGAAATCTATTTTAATCTTCTCTATAACCCTAGACTCCACAACATCATGGAGATCTACAATTTCCCTAGGGTCCACTCTTTTCCAAGGTATCTTCCAAGATCATCTAAAACCTTATGCAACAAATAATCAACTTCCCAACCCAAGGTCCTCATGCAAACTATGTCACCCTCGACGATCTGTCCACACACTCAGGAACTTCAAGCTCTGATACCACCTGATACAGTGCAAGGTAGGAGAATCCCCAAAGGAGATGTCTAAGCCCCTAGCTAAATAACCACACAATGGAATCACAATAAGAAACCATGATTTGATAGAAAATCTAAATCTTATTCATAAAACAATTGATTACATGCAATGTTTCAGGTTGTAAGGCCTTCCTCGTTATGGCTAATTACAAAGAAAATAATAGTTCTGTAAGATCCCTCAAGATCCAAATCAACCCTAACCCTAGCTAGTCAGATCTGTAACAATAGGTCACAATACTCTGATAGGAACCTCCAAGAAAATCTAACCTTGTGCACACAGGCCTCCAAGCAATCTCCTTATTTCTAAGCCCCAACCATAGCTTTCCAACACATTCACAACTCTAGATTCCTAACTTGAATCTCTGCTACTCCATACCTACAAACTTTCTTTTTATAATTTTACCTGAGACCTCCTTAAATATATACACATGCACAAGTCGACTTGTTGCAAAATAAACCCTTACATTAATTACATATTCAAGCCATAAGTCAGCCTGCAAACAAACATTAAATGACCCAGTTATTCATTCCAATCCACTAAATACTATAGGATAAAGATCCAAGACCCAAATAGGTCTACACACATCCCCATGATTGATCCATGTCATGATCACATGCTACATCCTTCATGTCGGTCTCCCAGATCCGAAGAGCACATGTTGACAAGCCACACTATCGAGCATCAACAAAAACTGCTGACCATTAGAAGTTTCAGAGCCCCTCAGCCAACACATGCTGAGAAACACAGAAGCTGAGAACCAGAATGTGTCAATACCTTCAGCAAATGAGTTCCTCAGCCAACACTATACCTGAAAATGACCGAGAAACACCACTCCAACCGAGAAGCACTAATCCAACTAAGATCAAAACACACCAACATGCAGGATTGCCAACTACCCCAGGATTCTCTTGCCTCATAATCTTCCCTCCCTTAAAAAAACATCAAAGAGTTAACTACATTAATTATTAACAAACTTCATATTCTTATGCAAATATTTTAACGTATTATTCATTTATAAAACCCAAGAAGCTTGGGGGACCTTATTAAAACCCTTTTTAGTTGTTCTAGTTTGGAAAAAATTATCTAGCCTTGTTTGGGTCAGGTTTTATTGGTTCCCAAATCAACAAATTGGAAATCTTACAAAGGATGCCAAGTTTTTATATGAAGCCCTCCTAGTCATTTGGCCAACTAATGACTTTTATCCTTTAGAGGATTGAACTCGTGAACTTTAGGCTCTATGGAGCCGAGACGAGTAAGCCTCTACTTCAACTTCTCTCCAAGTTGAAGTTATTTTATAGCAGATGTGTTCTTCTTCTGATGATTGATAAATGCTATCTCAAAATGGTATTAATATCTGAAATACCAAAATTCTTCTATCTTCTTCCATCATATTTATTGCTACTTCCTTATATCTTATTGATTTTATCTTTCTCCCATTTTACTTGAATTTTAATCTCTTACTTCTAATTTATAACTATCCTTCTAATTAATATTATCAATTTATGTTCTTAATTCTTTATCATTGATTTTCAACTTCTAACTAGATGCATTCTTATCTTACTGCTACTAATAAAGTTCAATCCTTATGCTTTTGGTTTTGATTGTTTGAGATAATTGACCAGTTCCTTCTCCCTAATGGGTTATAGATTTTCTCTCCTCCTTAACCTTAATGTATAACCTCTAAGAGAAATTTTTTAATACCATCACTTGGATGACCCTATCAACTGATATGACCTTTTATGCCTTCATTTATAAGACACATCACAATTATTTCTATTGAGTTTAACTTTTACTTAAACAGGCCAGTAGAAAAAATAAGTATGGAAAACAACTTCTCATACAAATTTTGTTAATCAAATTGTAATGTATACAAAGTAACTTCTCTACAAAAAGACTCAAGATAGCGAATCATAGAGGAACTGATTAACTCAAAGAATTCATCCTCAACTTTTAAAAGTAAAGCACTATCATTATGTTAATACTGAAAATGTATGTTACAAATAATGAAGTATGTCTTCTATTATATTCTGCTTACCTCATCTAAATACAAAATGGGTCTGGATACATGTGTGTGTGTGTGTGTGTGTGGGCCCGTGCACATGTGTGTGCGTGCGCATTTGTGTTTGCATTTGCATTTGAGTTTGCATTTGTATTTGTGTGTGTGTGTGTGTGTGTGTGGACCTAACATCTCTTCATGAGAGATTATGTCTATTCAAAAGATAACTAACTTTAACACTTAACTATCTATCCCTAAAGAAAAGATTAATAGCCCCCAAATGGTCGATGTATTCTTGACTTTTGTCAACCTCCACATTGGAATATAACAACAATATGGTGTACTCTTGACAGTACAATCCATCAAAACTATTCAAAAGAAAAGGTAATGCATTGTCTTGGCTAATGGCTTCCTACACAATTTTGGGACATTCATCAATTAATCTCTGTGTCCATTGTTCCAAGGGAAGGAGAATCCCTTCATGCATCACCTCAGGTAGCAGCTTTGTTTCTTCTTCCAACCTCTTTATGTCAGCCTTTAACTTATTATATAAATCATCATGTATTATTTGTAATTACTTTTCTCTGGCTATTTAATCTGCAGACAGTGACTTATTATTTTCTCTTCTCGTTAAGCTTCTCCCTTAATCGAATATCTTCATCCAAAGTTTTAACGGTGCAATAATATATCTTCCAATAATTTACAGACTAGACCAACAGAGATCCGCACCTTTGATTGATAATTCCTTAGGTTATTTTGTATCTTTCTTCTACTGATTTCTTCTTCGTGTTGTTCAATCTCTTTTCATACTTTTCAAATTTGTATTGTCGATAATTATCATCTTGCAAGGCTACCAAAATGCTTTGTTCTTGTTCAAAGTCCCAAAAAGGGCCGGTCTCTAAAGATTTTCCTTGTGAAGATTCTCCCTTCTCCCCTATTTGTGTAGCTCTTTGTTTTCAATGTTGCTTCTCTTCTTTAGATCTCTCATACATGGCCTTATACATGTTCCTTTCTTTATCATGAACTCAATTTGAGAATGAGTCATATGATCCACATCAATGTTCAATTTGGATGTAGCCAAGGGGTCGGTTTCACCAACCCTTTATATCATTATGTGACCAAAATTCTTTTTAGTATCAATTAATATTGGTCTTTTATCCCTGGGATACAATGCCTATTGGAGCAGTCTATTTTTCTCATGATCATATCCTAATCTTGTGTATACCTTATCGACTTCCTCAAGCAATCGTTTCTTCTCTGGATAAATTTGTTTGAAAAAACTATTAAAAATCATAGCACACCTCATGTCTCAACCCTCATAGATGATGATCCCTGCTTCCCTGGGAAACTACCTCCCCTTTTGTGGGGTCATTTTACTCATCTCTATTTCAATAGCATCATGTAATATTTTTAGGACACCTTGTTCATTAGTTTAGTGTGAATCACCCAACCGATTCCTGAGAATATTACCCTTTTGTTGATACAAGAAAGTCCTAAATTTAGGATGATTGATAAAATTTTGATCAGAGATGAATTGATCATGCTCCACCTTTCTGATGTCTCTAGCCTCCTCTGTATGTAAAGCATCAACATTAATAGTAATTTCCTATTGCATTTGCAATGAGGGTTCTTGCTCAATAGGTATATCTCTTCCTAGAAGTATATCCTCAAAGTTACCTTTAGGATATGGAGAAAGATGTGGAATGTGTGTCATTGTTCTAACAGGCTAGGGTATTTCTTTGAACACATATAAAGGAACATTATCCAAGATCTCTTCTTCATGCTTGTTGCAGTGGTTTCTTAAATAGCCAAAATTTCAAAATTTTTGTCAATCGTGTCTGAGGTTATTTTGGGATCAAAGTATCTATATATTTACAGATATTTCTCCATGGTCCTTCAATCCTTTTTCAAAATCTCATCATCTCAGGTTGTAAATAACCAAAGCATGGTATATTTTGAGCTTGAAAAATAGTATTAATCCATGGGAATCTTGCTATTTTCGTGTTTCCAAACTCCCCAAATCGTTGTCATCTTTGTGTTGCACTTTGAATTTCTCAAATTGGAGTTGCGAGTCAAAAGTTACACTATCTTGAAGTTGGTGTTTTAATGTTAAATTTATTTAAATTTTAAATTTTAAATTCAAAAGTAAAATTCTTAGCTTTTGAAGAAGACTTAAGGGTTAAGGTTCAACATTCCATTCCTTCTTGTCAACATCCCAACTCCACCCCCAACCTTAACTTATAAAAAAAGGTTAAGAGTTAATGATTAGTGTTTCTAAATGTGAAAAGGAAAGCCAAAAATATTAGAAAGTTTAGAATCAACATTTCATTTTGGTCAACATTACAACTTCTTTCCACTCCTTAACTTTTAATAAGTTAAGTTATAAGAATCTTAACTTTGGCCAAGATCTTTTCCCTAATCCTAACCTCGCAAGTTTCAAGAAACCAATAACTACTTCATGGAAACCTTCAAGAAGATGCGGTTAGCAGATTGATGCAGGATAATAATTTCGTCTCCTCCACGTAAATATTCTGTTATACAAAAACTGTAGATCTGCGGGTGCAAAGTTGTGTTCCACAATCTTGATAAGCATTTTCTCTCTCTAACTTGAAATAGGGAAATATGCAGATTGAAATTGTTGAAGATTCATTAGAAACTTTCAATCAATTGAAAATGGCAGGCGCAAAGTAATATTTTGCAACATCTGTTGATTTTATCACGACTTCTCGTGCTATCCATGAATACAAAATGTGGTGGCATATTCAAGGCACCCAATTGTTTGACAGTCTACTAGAAAGAGATGATATCTTATCGAGTGCAGTTAGCGGGTGTAAACCCAATTTCCATAACCTTCGCCAGCACCCTGCTCGCGGCTCCCTACCAACACCGAACACAATAAGCAAGAGGGATGCACGTGAAAATTTTGACAGAACGCCATGAGAATGCACGCAAACAGTTTGACTGAATGTCGAAGAGGAGTCATCCCGTTGGAATCCAATGATTGCAGGATAGGCATGCGATAGATTTGTTTCAATGGCCTAGAAAATTTCAAGCTAATACAATTCGCAGATTCATCCACCTTTGCCATTGTCCTCGCTGCTGCGCCAAAATAGAGGCTTTGTAATATAATTGCACACAACAAATATTAAGCAAATGCAATTGGCGGGTGTAAAGCTGCATTCCACAATCTTTGCAACATCCTCACTACCCGTGCCAAAATTGGAGATTTGGAAAATGGTATGACCATCCATTTGAATGCGCCAATTAGACATGCATGCGCAAGTTGGAATCAGCAAGTTTGGTTTGACAAAATGTCTTACAGGAATGCAATCTCTTGCAATGCGATGATTGCAAGATTTGGGGGGAATTGTATTTGTTTGAAAACACTTTAAAAGCTCTGCTTTCAAAGGTCAAAAAGGGAAGAAGTTATAATAACTACTTCATCGAAGCATTGTATGTTAGGAAAGCAACGGTGTGGAAATGCTTTCCGAATGCCAAATGATAGGGAAATAAGCATAAACAAAAATTACAGAGATGTGCAGGTTAACAAATTATCAAAAAACATATTAGATACAAGACACAGAGAAAACACAGATTTATCATGGGAAACCCTTTCGGGAAAAAACCCACCACTTAAAATCCTGAGCAAACTTTTGTATTACAGTAAACAAAATTTACATACAAAACTCTGGATCTTCACAGCCTCAGACTATCTTTACAATCAACCTGATTTCATCAACTTACATTCAAGAAAATTCTTGCAGCCATTAAAATACCCTGCAAATTTGTTACAGAATACCACAAAACGGTTACAGGCAAAACGATCTGCCAACCGTCTGTCACATACGGATGCCTTCAGTCACCCTTCGATGACATGGGTGCTCTACATGCCACATGACGGACTCTACTTATCACCATACCGACCGGCACCACCGTGCTGTTCGGCACCACTGCGCTGTCCGTACTATTCAGCATCACCGTACATAAAAAAAAGTGTTATTACTGTACATTGAAGTGGTATCACCGTACATGAAATAAATAAATAAATGTCTTATAAATTTCACCGTACGGTGGTCTTCCCATACGGTAAGGCTCCACTCTTCCCATACAGTGGTTTTCCCGTACGGTGAGACTCCGTACGGTCTTCGTCATTCAACAATCTCCCACTTGACGAAGTACGGAGTCATGCAAAACAGCTAACAGGAGTCAGGGATATTAAGCCCCATTGAGCTTGTGCACCATTTGGACTTAGCTGTGTTCACTGGCTTTGTCAATGTATCTGCCACATTCTCTCGAGTATCAACCTTTTCAAGATTTACCTTTCCATCTTTGATCATGTCGCGTACATAATGGTATTGTACATCAATTTGCTTTATTCTGCCATGGAAAGTGGGATTCTTCGCCAAAACATATTGCACTCTGACTATCACAGAGAATTGTAATTCTTCCTGCATTATAGCCAACATCTGAACATAAACGCTTAAGCTAGATTGCTTCTTGACTTGCACGAGTAGCTGCCATGTACTCCGCCTCAGTTGTCGATAGCACAACTACACTCTGTTGTTTGCTCATCCAACTAATAGCACCACCATGCAACATGAATACATATCCACTGGTGGATCTTCTTGTATCAATGTCTCCAGCCCAATTGGCATCCACATAACCTTGAATACTAACCGACCTGTGAGACAGAACCGAGTTACCTTGATAACATAATGCGTACTGTGACGTACCCTTCAAATATCTCAAAACTCTTTTCAAAGCATCCCAATGTAACTTGCCCGAATTTGCCATAAACCGACTCAATACTCCCACTGCTTGCGCAATGTCTGGTCTCGTACTGACCATTGCATACATGAGGCTTCCAAAAACACTTGCATAAGGTACCCGCTTCATGTCTTCAATCTCATCAGGAGATTTTGGACTGTCATTGACTGACAGCTTCGTTCCATGTAACATTGGAACTGCCTGTTGCTTGCAATTAGTCATATTAAACCGATCTAGAACATTGGTAATGTATTTTCTCTGGCTAAGCCAAAGTTTTCTGCCAATCTTGTCCCTTATGATTTCCATCCCCAAAATAAACTTTGCTGACCCTAAATCTTTCATTTCAAACTTCAGGGACAGTTGAGATTTTAATTCTGAAATCATTTCCTTACTATTGCCTATAAACAACATATCATCTACATATAGTTCAATAATAAGTATCCGATCACCTTTAGCTTTATAGTACACACAATGATCAGATTTAGCTCTCGTAAAACCCAAAGAACAAACATATGTATCATATTTTTGATACCACATTCTAGGTGACTATTTCAAACCATACAGAGACTTTTTCAACTTACATACCAGATGTTCTTTACCTTTCTCTGCAAAATAATCCGGCTGGGACATATATATCTCTTCTTCAAGATCACCATGAAGAAAAACCATTGTCACATCCATCTGATCAATTTCAAAGTCATGCGCTGCTGCAAGTGACAAGAGAAATCTAATGGATGTTAGCTTTGCTACAGGAGAAAATATTTCTCCATAATCAATCCCTTCTTCCTGGGAATATCCCTTCGCAACCAATCTCGCCTTGTACTTATCAATGCTGCCATCTAGACGATACTTCTTCTTGAATACCCACTTGCATCCCACAGGTTTTCTACCTTAAGGCAAGGGTACAAGATCCCAGGTTTCATTCTTCTCCAAGGATTTCATTTCATCCTTCATGGCTAACAACCAGGACTTTGAATCTGGCATATTAATTGCTTCTTTAATAGTCCTAGGCTCATCAACATTCGTAAGCAAAGCATAGGCATAATTAACATTTAGCATGGAATAATTAAACCTCTCTGGTGAGTAACCGTACCTATCAGGTTGTCGTCTGTCCCGAGTAGATCTCCTTACTTCCTATGGAGAAGCTTCTTGAAGGTCAACATGAGGTTTAGGATCATGTTCTTCTTCACTTATATGACCACTCAAGTTCTCCTCATCTTCATTCTCAGGTAGTTCTGGATTCTCATTTTCAGTTTCGTTTGGAGTCTGACATACCTCCCATCTGGAAGCTAAAGGGATTTGAACTGCTTCCTTTCTCTTTTCAGTCTTCTCAGAATGCTCTAGTGAGGTAGGTTTCATCTCATGAAAAATAACACTCCTGCTGTACAACACCTTTTCAGTTAGAGGGTTCCATAACTTGTATCCCTTCACACCAATTCCGTACCCAATGAAGATACACTTCACTGCTTTATTATCTAACTTGGACCTACTCACTTCAGGTACATGAGCGTACGCCTCACAGCCAAAGACACACAAATGTCTTAATGAGGGCTTCTTACCAGACCATGCTTCCATAGGTGTCTTGTCAACTAGTGCTGCCGTAGGAGAACGGTTCAAAAAGTAACACGATGTTGCCACTGCTTCGGCCGAAAACTTTTGTTCCAAACCAGCACTTCCCAACATGCTCCTTGCTCTCTCCATCAACGACCAATTCATCCTTTCCGCTACTCCATTTTGTTGCGGAGTATAAGGTGTCGTCTTATGTCTCTTGATGCCATGATCTACACAAAATTTGTCAAAACATGCATTGCAAAATTCTCCACCATTATTTGTCCTTAGACATTTAATCTTTCTTCCAGTCTGATTTTCAACAAGGCTTTTAAATTCCTTAAACCGACTAAACACTTCTGACTTGTTCTTCAAAAAATAAACAAATGTTCTTCTTGAATAATCATCAATAAACGATACATAATATCCTGAAGCAGACAGAGAAGGAACATCCACAGGACCAAACACATCAGAATGAATATAGTCCACCAAACTAGAAGATTTTTGAGAACTGGAATAAAACTGAACACGGTTTTGTTTTCCATAGATGCAATATTCGCAGAAATCAAATTCAAGGTTACAATCAACCAACCCCTCAACCAGATTTTTATTCTTCAAGGTTTTTAAACCTTTCTCGCCAATATGGCCAAGCCTATGATGCCAGAGCATTGTTTTCTCGGCA
>MU223818.1:5619383-5655477 GCA_018584345.1 Thuja plicata | reverse complement strand
CCATCATGTTCACCTTTTCCATGTCCACTCTCAAAGAAACTCCAGACATGTGGTATGTTTTCATTACGATGATATCTACATAGTGCATAAAATGGTCTAGATGATTTGAATTGTGCAACACATCCATCTGACCAAACATAATGTTTACCAATTTTTATACCTCTTTATTTCAAATTTGCAAAAAACATCTTGAAGTAGTGTTCTACATAATGAATTCCATGCTCTCTATCATCACTTATATAAAAATGATATTCCTTTTTGATGACCCGTGCTTCAGATGTGCTATGAATACCATCCAAATCTAATTGTGCATGTCGATAACACACATGTACCATAATAGTAATTTGCTCTAAAAAATAATATTTTGATTGAATTGCCTTTTGATGAACAAATGAATATTTTTTAGCAAAATCAACAACTGATACAATAGTTCCAAGTGGGAAATTGTCTCTTAGTGTTTGGAATTGTTGTGTTTGCCACTTTGCAAAAAAAAAATGATGAATGTAGGGTTGAATCAATTTTTTAAATTTGTCCATAAATAATCCAACATTTATCTCTTCTTCAACATATTCTAACCTTTTGGATTCTTTCCCAAATTTTGTTTCATTCTTTACATATTTGTAACTCTTGTAATTTACCGTCTTTGTTACATCAATATTTTTATTTTTCAAAGGAAAAAGAGTCAAATCAGCACATATTTGACATATTCCTTTTATGCAATTTATTTGTCCAGCTGCATCATCTCTTTTGTCACATAAAATGGATGAGATGAACTCACTTCTTCTACTAGGAGGAGCATTTTAAAAACCATAAGTGTCTTCTACAAAATTTTGAAAAACTTGGTAGTGAAGATCAAATTCAATATGATAACGACAACAACAAGTTTCAAACACTTTGTTTGTCCTGATATAATATGGCTTCAATTTTCCAAACATTGTTTGCACAATCTTTATATTAGGATTTGAACTACAAAATGACACATACATTTCATGTTCTGTTGTTTCCAACCAATGTTTCATATGATATTCATAAATTGATTAACTGAAATTCTATGTTTGATAACATCTCTACTATTTGATGAAGGACGTGTATTATCATTCCAAAATAATGTGACCAAATTCTTGATTCCTTCATCAATCCTATAAAAATGAGGAGCTCTACACATGATTGCCCAAGTTCCTTCCAAGGTGCTATCATACAAAATCATTCTCCTATTAACATGTCGTGATATTGTTTTCCTACTAAAATCAATCTGAGATGAAACTAAAGATATTTGTCTTTATTGGAGCATAGTGTTACCTACAATGGATGTCAACATAACTTTTCTTGTAATGGTCATATCTTTAGTTTGAGATCACTTCACTACCTGGTTCAAACCTTTCCTAAGATTTTCAATCATATCAGTTTGCATGTCAACAACTTTTTGTTTATAAGTACAACTGAAATCAATTGCGCTTGTTCAAGTGTTTTTAAATTATCAAATTTAGCCAATATTTCTTTTGCTATCATATTTATTGACCTCTTCTTAGCAAGACTTAAGGGTTGAACATTAGAAAGTGATCTCAAATTTTCCACATTGATTGTAAGTAAATGATCTAAGTTTCTATAATTAATATTTCTCTTTACATTTTGAACTAAATGTATATGTTCATCCATACCAATAGGAGCACGTGATCCCAAACCTTCTCCAACATAAATTGTCTAAGCTTCATAGGGAGTGATCCCGACCCTTCTTCAATGTGCAATTCTTCAACTTGACTTGACCCTCCTACTTCAGCTTGTCCTTCACCTTCTTTAGTTTTATGATAATATGCCAATGCAGCTTCACGATTTCTTTGTTCAACACCAGGTGATCTTTTTCTAGCAGATTTACGTTGTCTTGCCTTCTTGTTCCCCATTTATTCTCTTCAAAAATATCTTCCAAATGTATTTTTTCTTCAAAAAAATGCTTTGATATAATATTTCTCCTCTTCAAAATTATGCCTTCGAAAAAAATAGAAATAACAATCTTTATTCCAAAAATGCATTTGTAAAAAAAGAACAATAATAGAAAAAGTGAATTACTTGCTGCAATTCGGTTAAAAACTGAAAACAAAAAACTTTAGATTTATACCATTCTAAATTTTTCAAAAAAGAAATTACAACATGGCCAACCTACTTTGCACGAAGTAGTCAAGATAAAAATCTGGCGGGATGGTTGTCACTGGATTTTTCACTCAAGTGGCTTCACGCAAAGGGTCTTCACTCGAAGCCCCTTAGACCCCTCTGTGCGAAGGGGGTCTTTGCTCGAAGACCACTAAAATGAAAATTTCTTGTTTGAAAAAAAACAAGTCCTAAAAATTGGTCTTTCAAGGCCTGGGACAAGGACCAAATCAAATGTTTTTTTCAAATACATGATGCCAAATGATGCGATTCGGAACAAGCTTTCTAATGAATATGATTTTAATACATATTGAGTTTGTTATCACTTTCAAATATTACTTTAAATAAACATAGGTTGTTTAGCGATTCAACAACCTGTCTCTTCAAGGCTTTGGGAAAAAATAGTAAATAACAAAAAAAAAATTATGAAAAATATGTAGGAAAAGAGTATTTGTGTTACCTTTCTATATTAAAAAATAATTGAATTTTGATATATACATTTCAAGTTACAGTGATCAAAGTGACCTTATGTCTAAATTATAGTTACTGTCACTTTAAAACTTAATAAACTATGAAATATTGACCTAAAATGAATGAAACCAATTACATTAAAATGAATGAAACCAATTACATCCTCTAGATATTGAAGTTACAAATATAATTTCGAAAGAATTACATCACTATCATATTTTAAAAAAAAATTATGCTGATCCAAGTGAAAGTCACTTATTAAAATCACAGTTTTTTCACACAAACCAATTTTCAAAGGAGAAGGAAAAATGAATTTTAATGAATTTTTTATTTTTTTAAAATATATATATATTTAGAAACTAGAAACAAAATGCTAAAAGACCCTAGTCTATATCATCTTCAAATTCCTTATAGTTTTGCGGCAATATGTGTTCGAAAATGAAGTTTTTTCTCAAAATGTTGATCTCTGTATCAAATTTGGCCAAAAAGTGGGACACACTATTGTGGGATCACCCTCATATGTTTGCCCCATCAGTTTTATCAATGGTTTGAGAAAATTTTCCTCAAAGCACAGATATTGTGAATGAGTTGACCTTTGATCCCAAATCTTTAACCACATCTGCATTGGTTGGCGTGTGTCCTATATATTGTATTATCTAGTCAACAAACCTTCCTTCAAAAAATTGTTATCTTGTTAACCTCCTAGAATCATTCTATTCTACAGCTGCTTCTGAATTCTATCTCCACACGTTAGCACGACCCATGCTTTTAAGAAACCATTATCATTTACAAAAAGGTTATAATGCAATGGTCATAAATGCCAAGTTTAAATTGTCCTATCGATGGGACTGTCATTAATTTATTCATGTTAATTTATTCGTGTTAACTTTCTTGGCATCGATTACATAGTAAGCTCATAAAAAATCTTCATTTCCATTAATTCACAATGCTTTCCTCGATATGTCATTTCAGCTAAAATCTTTGTTCACCTAAATTATTTCCCTTTTTTCAGACACTTTGTTTAATCTGATGGCCTTTTCGATGTATATTAGAGCCATTTCTTTGAAAAACTCTTTTTTGATAAAATCTTATTGTCACCTAGTCTATATCTAAGTTACCCGAAGTCTTTAGTTTTTTGATGGATTTGTTCAGAGAAACTTACTTCCATCTTTACCAATAAAGAATTTATCAATTAAAATGTTTACTTTTATCAACTTTTATCTATTTTCCTAGGTATCCCCTTTCATCTGTTGCTTCTTTCGCTGGACTCCTGACACAATTAGCCGAAATTACTTTTCAGGCATCGATTAACATTTTTCTCCCTTATGCGACTTATTATTTTAATCGACGCCTCTCTTTTTGACTAATATTACTTTAGTTCAATTGATATAACCTTCAAAGCATTTCAATGATTCCTCTATCACTTTATCTCATATAAATTCTTTTCTGAGACCTTCCATGTATTTTTGTGTAAATCAACATGTACTTTATCTTTGGTAGTCTTTCGATATAAACTATTTTGTGATAAATGATAAGTCCACAATACCTTTTCTGACATGGTTTTGATGAATTCCTTCTATGCAGCTTTAAAAATCATTTATGAATTTTTATAAGGGGTTTGTGGACTCCAAAATGGAAGTGTTGAGCATTGTTTTTACACAAGTTAATTACTAGGAATCTAAGATCCAATTTACTCTCTTGAAATAATAATAAAGTTATTCCCAAGGTTCTCAGTGATCATGGTACAACCTATTGATAAACTCAGTTGAAGATAAATGTGAAAGTTTGCAAGGATTCCTTTGTTGGTACGTTTCAATGTCAGGCTGCAAAACAAACTTTGGTACCCTTTAATTGTATTTTCTCAATTTTTAATGTATGCAATTTCCTATCAATGAAAATATAACTTTGAAACCTACAATGATTGCTTATCTTAACCAATTTAAAACAAAGATCAAAAGATATGAGTAACGAGAGTTGTAAACAAATTTATGAAAATAAAATCTAACAAGCATAAACCCTTGTTGAATCATGCTTGCAAGTTAAATAATGAGAAAGATGAGAACCCATGAAACCTGAATAGGAGAAGATCATAATTTTATGTTTAGGAGATGCAATCTTTTGAAGAAAATTTTACCCAGATGCAAGGCTTTCAAAAATCTATCATATTGTGAAGCCACCAGATGCACGCACACACAAGATAAAATTATCTTTAATTTGTAGAACAAATCTTTCCAATCATTCATCACAGCAAGATGAAACAATAACAATAAACTCCAACTAATTAATCACATATGCATTTACAACAAAATGTAGTTTTCTCTTTGAAAGAAATGAAAAATCATGCACAAATTCAAAAATTTCTCATAGATAGCAGAAGAATCACACCGTGAATGAAGCACCAACAATATGTAGCTTTATTGCATAAAATATCTAAACTTTATTATATTGTTTTGATCCAATATATATGCTTCAACTACAAAGCTCAAAAATTGAAACTACTATTCCATTTACACTCAAACAATGAAAAAAATCTAAAGTAGAGCTTACTAAAGCAAATATAAATCCTCCATTTATATTTCATTCATACACAAAAACAAAGCTAAATTCACTCAGTAAACAATATATCAGATATAGAGTTCCACCATTCTTGAACTAAAGTGTTCTTCTTGAGCTGGAGTTCTGCCTTGGAATCTTCATCTTCACTTCTTTTTATAAACATCACTAATTGATCTCTTATAGTCTAATAAGAAAAAAACCCACACATGTAGGCAATCTGACCAAGAGAAGTTGCTTTATTCTTTGCCAAAATGACTAAGAAAACTTGGATCCCATCCCTAACTTTGAAAGCTGAAGAGTTAAAAATTGGCTAAGTGTGGATCCTTATGACTCCCAAAATTTTGGACTTTCAGAGTCCAAAAGGCAGAAAAACTTGAGTTGGCCAAATGGCTAAGTATAAAAAAATCTCCCTTTGCAAAATTTTACTAGGTCCAAAACTGAACACTTAGTCAATCTGGGAGGATGTCCGGATGGTCCTTGTAGAGTCTCTGCAATAGCTCCTACACCTCTTCAAAGTCTATGACTTGGATATCATTAAGACGTTGCTCTTGCTTCTCCCTAAAACTGATCAACTTTCATGAAAAGAAATTGATTTCAAATGCAAGGAGGGTAGGAAGACTAGGGCCCAAGGTACTCCCAACTATCCAAACAAACTTGTAGAACAACTCGGAAGAAACAAAATAGAAAGGGAGAGAAGAAACAATATAACTTATATTATTTCATGAAACATCATACATGTCGGGTTGTAGGGCCTTCCCGATTTCAACCATATACATTCAGATCATACACAGAATAACCTTTATACATGCAAGGTCACAAACCTGTGATCCAAATATGAAAACACCTAATCTTCTATCCCAAATTGATTCCCCTAATTTAAGAATAGAAAACCAAATATCTACAAGAGTCCACCAAAGAGGTCAACACTCAGATCCCAAAGATCTAACATAAGTAATAGAAAAGACCCAGATTAGGTCCAAATATATCCCAATGAAAGATCCCAACATTAATTATGCTATGGAAATTAAATGCAGAAGTTGTCCAGAAGATCCAACATCAACATACACAATTCGGTAAGAAATCCAACCGAGCATAGAGACAATTCGGTGAAAACCCACCGAGCAGTCAAAATGATCATTGAGAACAATCGGTAAAGCATGCAAGAAACAAGAAACCAATCCCGGGTGGAGAGAAAACAATTCTTCAACTGAGAAAACAAAATCAGTTACCGAGAACTTTACCAAGAAGTCTCCAACAAGCTACTGAGCCAAAACAAACATATTTTTGGTTGATACAACATTTCCAAGAACCCAAGATTCTCCTGCATTAGACACCTAGGGTTAAATAAATTATTCTCTAAATCATGAGTCGAGTACAACCTAAATTGAATCCAACTCAGATTGAGAAGTCCAAGATGAGTCCTCTTGTAATTCTGCCAACTCTCTATTTCAAAATCTGCTCAACTTCCTCTATTTGTTTCTTAGGATAATCACTCGATACTCTCACTTCATCATCAAGTTCATGATACTCATACAAATCTAAAATATTGAATATAGGTGATATATCCATGTCATCAGGTAATTCTACTTCATAAGCATTTCCACTGTCAAATCTTCTCAATATTTTGCAAGGACCAAATTTATTCATTTTAAATTTACTATATGTTCCAATAGGAAATCTTCCTTTCTTCAAATGAACCATAACTACATCACCAACTTAAAAAAAAAATTCTCCTTGATCTATCTGTACTATTCTTGTATTTCTGATTACTTTGCTCCAACTTATGTTTCACTTCCTCATGCAATTTCTTCATAAACTTAGCAAATCTTTCTCCTTCATCACTCCTCTTCTCTTCTCCAGCAATATCTCTCAAGTCTAATATACCTCTTGGTTTTGTGCCATTAACAATCTCAAAAGGCCTCTTTCCAATACTACTATTTACTGAATTATTATAGGCAAAATCTGCTTGTGCCAATATCAAATATCAATTACTTGGTGTGTCTCCAACTAGCATCTTAACAAGTTACCCAAACTTCAGTTTACAACCTCTGTTTGTCCATCAGCATATGGATGAAATGTAGAACTATACTTCAACTCAGTGTCCAACTTCTTCCAAATTGTTTTCCAAAAATAGCTGACAAACTTACTGTCTCGATCATAGGTGATACTCCTCGATAATCCATGCAATCTGACAATCTCCTTAAAGAAAATATTTGCTATGTGTACTACATCTGAAGTTTTTCTATATGGTATTAAATGTTTCATCTTAGAGAATCTATCCACAACAACAAATATGGAATAATTACCTCTTCTTGTCCTCGGTAAGCCAAGAACAAAATCCATGTTAATATCACTCCAAGGTTTCTTAGGAACAAAAATTGGTGTATACAATCTAGTATTCTGACTTACTCATTTTGCAACTTGAAAAATTCCACAACTTTTCATAAATTTATAGACATCCTTATACAATTGAGGACAAAAATACCTTTCCTTAAGAAAAATTAATGTTTTATCAATACCAAAGTCTCTATCCAAACCACTACTATGTTTTTCCTTTATCAAATTAGTTCTCAATGATCCACTTGGTATACACAACTAAATACCTTTGACCAACATATCTTGCTAAATGAAATAGTCTTCATACTTACTCAGTTGATTTGGAATAGGTGCTCTACACACTCTCCACCGCTCAAAAAAATCAAGGTCATTTTCATACAAATGCTTCATGTTATCAAAACCAAGAACCTCAATTCTCATTTCAGTCAACAAAGATCTTCTTCTAGTCAATGCATCAACAATTCAGTTAGAAACTCCACTCTTATGCTTTATCACAAATGTAAAACTCTGCAAATACTCTACCCATTTCATCTGTCTCTGATTCAACTTGTTTTGACTACCCAAATACTGTAAAGGATTATGATCAATATACAACACAAATTCATTATGCATCAAATAATGTCCCCATTTGTTTAGAGCTTGAACAATAGCATATAATCCTTGATCTTAGACTGAATATTTCCTTTTATCATCATTCAAATTTTCACTAAAGAAAGAAACATATTTACCTTCTTGAGTCAACACAACTCCTATTTCACTTTCACTTGCATCACATTCATCTTGAAATACCTTATTGAAATCAAGCAAGGCTAATAAATGCAATTCAGCAACCTTCTGATTCAAAGTCTCAAAACTCTTATCAGCTCCATGTGTCCATTTGAATTCCCCTTGCCTCCTCTCTTTGTCTGAGTCATAACATACAAATAGAACTGAAATTTCTGAAAAACTTCCTGTAAAAAGTTGCCAATCCATGAAACTATCTTACCTCACTGACATTCTCAGGTGTAGGAAAACTAAGTATAGCTTTAACCTTCTCAGAATCCATCTTCAATCTATTTGCTAAAATCACAAAACCTAAATACGTGCAAGTTCCTCTTTTATAAAGGAACACTTTTTCAAATTTATCATCAACTTTTCCTCTTTCAATCTTTGCAATACTTGTATTATATGCATCAAATGCTCTTCTCTATTCTTACTGAATATCAAAATATCATCCAAGTATACAATCACATATTTGTTCAAGATTTCTTCAAAATCCCATTCATTAACCTCATAAATGTACTCGATGCATTAGTAAAACCAAAGGGCATAGCCAACCAGTCATACAAATCTTCTTTTGTCTTGAAAGAAGTTTTCCATTCATCACTTTCTTTGAATCTGATATGATGATATCCAGTCTTCAAATCAATTTTAGTAAAATATTTTGCTCCACTCAAGCAATCTATTATATCATCCATCCTCGGTATAGGAACCCTATACTTAACTATAATCTTATTGACTAATCTTGAATCAGTACACATTCACCATTCTCCATTCTTCTTAGGTGACAATACAACTGGTATTGCACATGGACTCAAAATTTCTCTGATTAAACCCTTGTTTAACAACTCATGAACTAGTCAATTGAGTTCTTCATTATCGATCAGTGTCAACCGGTGTGGTGCCTTCTTTAGTAAAATAGCCCCTGTAATTAGATCCATACAATGACTAATATCTCTCATCAGCGGAAAACTATTAGGTACATTATCTAAAATGATCTCCTTGTACTCGGTAAGAAATTTCTTAACTTCCCCAGGAACTTTATCTTCTATATTTTTACTTGGTTTGTTATGAATCAAAGCATAAAATATACCATTTCTTTTAAAATCCTTAACAAACTGTCTACCTTCCATCAAAAAAACTTTCACAGATGTACATATCTCACCAACAGATTCTTCAATCAATGGTAACAAGATTTGCTTCTTATCATCAACCCAAATAGTATATCTATTCACTCTTCCATCATGTATAGCACATGTATATCATATTTCCAAGGTCTACCCTAAAAAATATGACAACAATCCATTGGCATAATAGCACACAACACTTTATCATAATACTTCCCAATTTTCTGATTCACAAAAAATTGCTCACTCACCATTAATGTATGCTCATCCCTGATCCATGAAATATTATAGGGCCTGGGGTGCTTCATTCTTTCCAACTGTAACTTTGTGAACATTTCCTCAAATGCCAGATTCTTAGAGCTTCCACTATCAACAATTACTTTCCAAACTTTTTCTACAACTCTGCATCTGGTCTTGAACAAACTTTTCCTGACAGGATCTTCTTTATTATTCTCACTCCATAGTATCCTTCTCACCATTAGGTTTCCTTCCTTCTTAGGTTTATTCGGTGACTCCTCTTGCACCAAATCATTTATGGTACTACCAACTTTTTTACTTGCATGTTTACACTCAAAAGATCTATGTCCTTCGTCACCACACTTGTAACAAGTTCCTTGGAACCCTCTTCTGCTACAACCACCTTGGGAGTGGTTGCCTCTTCCTTAGAATGAACTTCCACCTTTCCATTCGATCTTTCCTTTGTTTTGATATGTGTCAGGATTTGTATTGTCTGGTTCATATCTACTATTTTCACCATGAGATCTACCTCTTCCTTTAGGGAATCTACCACCTCTTCCTCTTTTCCTTTATTCATATCTTTTGTTCAATTTCTCCTCATCATTTAGGGAAAATTGATATGCTTCTTCAATACTCTCCATCTTTACAAAGTTGATCTCATCTTGTATGGAACTTCTTAATCCATTCAGACATCTTTTTATTCTTTCGACTTCATCTTCAGCATGTCTAGATCTGATGTCTAATAAGTAGAATTCCTTAGTGTAATATTTTACCGAGCTATCTTTATGCTTCAAAATTTGCATTCTCCTTACTAGGTTAATCTGGTAATCACAAGGTAGAAACTTTCCTTTCAATTTGTTTATCATCTTATTCCATACCTTGATCTTGTCTTTACCCTTCTTCTTTTGATCCAATTGCAGATGCTCCCACCACAAGGATGCATGACCTTTCAACTTTGTACTTGCAATATTTACCTTTTTCTCCTCTTATACATTCTCATACTCAAATTATTTTTCTATCTCGGTTATCTAGTCTATCAACTAATCAGAATCTAACTTTTCACTATACTCAGGAGGATTAAACTAAGGTGTGGAATTCAAACTTTTCAATGCTCACATGAAACTCTCTTCTTCCTAATCCATCATAGGTGTAGGTGCAACTTCTCCTTGTACTTCTTCAAATTCATCATCACTAACATCTTCAAGATGTCTTCCTCTGCGTTGGGCCCTCTCAATAGCTTCCAATCTTGCAACTATATGTCTTAGCATATCAGCTAGACCTAGATCTGCATTTCCTCTCCCACAAACCATCTTGAAACCCTCTACAATTGTAAGTCAGATCGTAATCTGCTACCCCACAATAATATCAACCAACTCAGGTTAGGACTTACAAGAAGGAACTTAGATCTCACCTTCCCTTTGATACCACCTGACAAAAGGAGGGTAGGAAGACCAGTGCCCAAGGCACTCCCAGCTATCAAGACCAACTTGCAGAACAACTCAGAAGCAACAACATAGAAAGGGAGAAAAGAAACATCAGAACTTATATTATTTCATCAAAAATCATACATGTCGGGTTGTAAGGCCTTCCTGGTTTCGACCATATACATTCAGATCTTTTACAGAATAATCTTAACATAGGAGAGGTCAAAGACCTACAAACCAAATGTGTAACACCTAATATTCCATTCCAGATTAATTCCCCTAATTTAAGAATAGAAAACCAAATGTATACAAGAGTCCACCAAAGAGGTCGGCACTCAGATCCCAAAGATCCAACATAGGAAACAACAAAGACTCAGATTTAGGTCCATACACATCCCAATGAGAGATCCCAACTTTAATTACGCTATAAAAATTAAATGCAGAAGTCAGCTATAAGATCCAACATCAAAATAAACAACTCGGTAAGAAAGCCAACTAAGCATTGAGACAATTCGGTGAAAACCCACCGAGCAGCTAAAAAACTACCAAGACCCATCGGTAAAGAATGCCATCGAGTAGTCAAAATGACCATTGAGAGATTTTAGTAAAGCATGCCAAAAAAAAGTAACCGAGCCCTAGTGGAGAACAAACAAGTCTTCAACCGAGCAAACAAAAGCAGTTACCGAGTACTTTATCGAGCTGTTTCCAACAAGCTACCAAACCAAAATAGACATATTTTTGGTTGATACAAGATTGCAAAGAACCCAAGATTCTCCTACATAAATTTATTCCTCATACTCAAACATTCTCTACATATCCTCCTTGAAATAGAAAATTTCTTGGAGGTCCTCTTTGGTATTGACACCAGCCAAAATCTCTGTGAATTGATGCGCAATTTTCTTCACAGGGTAAAAATTATGGTTTCCCTCACCTTCATATAGGTCTAGTTTGATGCCATAGAAGAATTTATCTATCTAATCGACCCACATCATGAGTCCTTCATGCCTTTTGCTGACCTTGTCAAGGAATTCATTTTAGATATTTTCTTTTTCATCTATGCCCTTGATTGAGGTCTCAAAATTGTCCAGCTCTGATCCCTCATACAACTTGACCAAAATTTGAAAGCATTTCTTCCTTATTATTTTTAGCTCCTTAAGAACATTTTTTCATCTCTCAATTTGAAAATCTAGTCCTTCCTCGTTATCCATCACGTCCACCAATTTGGTGACCTCCTTGAGGATAAATCTAAAGGGATTGAGGATTGCTCTGATGGTGCTCTCTCTTATTTTCTCAAAATCAATTTTCCAATCTGTACAAACCTAAATGAAAGAATGTGTTACACCTCTCATAAATTCATGGGCAGTTCTCTTCTCTAAGAAAACCTGAAATGAGACTTACATGCAGTCTAAGTCAATGGGATCTGCTATTTTAATAATGAAGTTCATTAATGCTTCATTTTTCTCTGTTTATGATTTTATCTTTTCCTCATCCTTATCCATGAATCCAAGGGCATTTTTCAATCCTAATACCACCAATATCTTACTCCCTTCTCTAATAGGTTCACCTAGGTCAACCTCTTGGAAAGTATAGTCTTCTAGAGTTATTTCTAATTCACTAGTACTAATTGTGGGTAAGATAACTTGTGCCTTCCATTGGCCGCTATGATCTTCAGTACAATAGGACATTGTTCTTGCTAGGGTGATGGATTCACCCTTATGGAAGGTTCAACCTAAAACTCACATGTCTGTATCCTTGTCCTTGGTGTAAATCCTTCTCCTTGGTAAACCATGTGGGTTGGGTAAACGCAATGACCGGCTCATATACAGAAATCTTTAGAACAAAAGGTGTCTCTTCTGCATTTTGGGCCTCTATTTCCTTCTTTCCTTCTCCTTCCTCCTCCAAATATTCCCTTATCTTATAATTTTATTCATCCTCTAGCCCCAATTCATCTGTCTCTTCTAGTTGTTCCCCAAAAGTGGTATTTAGATCTCTAGGTGCATCCCCATGAGGAGGGGTACTTTCTTCCTTTGTAGATTTCTTCCCAACTTGAGGATTTTCAAGATATTTTGCTGAAATTTTCAATATTTCTACCCAGAGGCTTGTTAAATGTTTTTGTCTTGCCTATAAAGATGGTGATGACTTTGTGGACAAAGGGGCTTGGGTAATTGGGTTTGAAGAAGAAATGGGAGTAGAAGGTGGAGGAGTGGGGATTTGAATAGATGGTGAAGGAGTGGGAAAATGAATGGAAGGAGAAGGAATGGGTGCATTATTTTAAATGATAAGAGGAGGATTTTAATGAATAGGAGATGGAGTGGATGAACTATGTTTTGCATTTCCATCCTCTCCAGTCTCTTTATCTCTGAGTGTGTCTTGCAGCAGCTCCCCTTGTTTTGATTTTGATTTCTAGACATTTGGGAGCCCTGGGGAAGTTTGCACCTCTACATCCTTCTCTACATCTATAGACTCTATGGTGGATGAAGGCATTTGTGAATCCATCACTTTTTCCAAGTTTGGTTCCATAGATGATTTTTTAACCATAAGGGCGGTGAATTGACACATAGGAGGAGGGAGAGTAACCTGTGAGACCAATGGTGCATGTCCCCTGACATTCACCTCTGTAGTGTGATCAAGTTGGTATTCCATTTGATCCTTAAAAACTACAAGATTCTGTAAGTCATAAATATAATCAGGACCAAGGGAATCCTAGGGATCTCCTTGTTCCTCCTCTTCTTCTATTTCCACACTAATCGAGACATTTTCTTCTAGAGATTTTCTTTTGATTTTCTTTTGATTATTTTTTTCACCGATCATGTTCTTGTTTCTAAAGGTACATCTTATCCTTCTTCTTGAAAGTTTTCCAACTATGTGGATACGAAGGATCTCTTCATTTTGTGAACCTCCCTGTTCTCTTCTTGGGTGGCCATGGGTCCTGTGATTTTCATAGTTAGAGATCAACCTGAAATAAGAGTTTGTCTTTGTGCTACCTATGGTTAATCACGAGGTGGATACATGCTACCATTCATTCTTGTCTTTGTTGGTTTATCCTTTGGATTCAATACATATACAACTGGGTAATGGTACCTATATACTCTCTCTAATTTCTGAGGGGCTATGTCTTTAAACCTAGGCATTACTACCTTCAGCCCCTTTTTCTTTTCTCCTTTGGATGGTGGATTCAATTGTTTCTTCATTAGAACAGTGTCCATTTTGAATGGCATTTTGAGCCAATCCTTGGTGGTATTCACCACATGCCTAGCCTTGAATTTTATACTGTCATTTTACTCCTTATCTACTTCTACATTCAAGATGGCCCTTGCATATATCTTGTCTTCATTGTATAGAGGATCTGATACATCTTCCATCTCCATGTCCCATACCTTGGGTGGAATGTGGAGATCTAAAGTAGGTTGTGAAAACTCAAGGGACATTTTAGAGTAGTCCCATATTCTGACTTCGTAGTCATCTATACAGTTCATCTAGTGATCCTCTAGGTGAGGCTCATGAACATAATGTTTTCCCATAATATGACTATAAGTGCCAATGGGATCAAACTTGGTCTTGATCAATCCAAGGGGTTGTAAGAAAAATCCATCCCACTCAAATTCCAGAGACTTTCATACTTTCATGTCTTGCAGAGAATGGGGACCAATTGACAGAGCAAAGTCCCAACAATGCTTCTTCTTGTGTTTGATGTGCTCGTAGGAATCAGAAGGTTTCCTAGCCATTTCCATAATAATTATCCTTTCAGAAGGATATCAGGGAATCTTCTTTAGTGCTATAGTGCACCCTACCACTCTAATGTATGTAAAATTTTTAAACTAAATAAATTATAGGCCCCTATTTCTCAAACCTCAGCATCAACTTCCCCCAAGAGTCTCTTTTCATAATTACCTTTGATTGAATGGATTATTGCAAATCAGAAAGTGTCATTGACAATTCTATAGTCTAGGCTATCTTCAATCATCTTCTCTTTTATAAAAATCTAAGGATACATAGTGAATGAGCATGCATTTGTCTATCCAAACGCTACTCTCTTTACTAAACCTAGGTACTCTTCCCTGGCAGATAGTAAGTAAACCACATAGGAAGTCATGTAGAAGTGGGGGTTGTTTTTCATTGCTGTCAACTACTAATCTAGGTTATCACTCAAGATGGTAGCCAAATAAAATCTATCTCTTCTCCCCTTTATTCTTTCAATTAGGATAATCATCCAATGCTCAAGTTGGATGGATTGGGGGAGCCCATATAACATTCTTAACATGGTGATTGTTGACTAGATGTCATCTTTCAGGTATCCCCTTCTCATTTATATTCTTTCCAGCTTATCCTTAGGAAGGGGTTGCATCAAGTATTCTTTGTTTACAATTTAATAAGAATTCCGTGTTGTTTCCGAACCATTCAAAGACTTTTCTTATTTAAAAGGGATAGAACCTATCAACGCCCTTTGATAGGTGGAAGACATCCTCAATGTTGTTAGGTCTGATGTCTAGAATAATCTCTCTTGACTTATTCTTTAATACCCTCTCATCTGGAACATGGTGTTGCATGATGGTCATGATTAGATCCAAGGATAGGATGGACATTGGGTGTGCTGCAACATTCACCAGGCTAGAGAGCACTAGGGAAGTGCAGTCAGCCAATCTCTCGTTAGGAATAGCATACATGGTGAGAAACTCATTCTAGTTTATGTTTCCAATATCAATATTTGTGACCTAATTGTGGAGGTTCCCGACCCTAGAGGTGACATGATATCCTTTGAAAAGGTACTTCATTGGTGAGCTTGTTGTCTTTTCCAGCATTCTGCAAGAAAACATGTAACTATCAACCAACACTTACTAAAAACAAATACAAACTAAGCAAACAAATCTCATTAAACCTAGAGAATCAAACTTAGAAGCCTAAAACCAGTAAAAGTAATCTTCATTGTGTTTTTCATATTTTTGGAGGGTTAGACACCGAAGATAGAATCAAACTCTAAAAGGATGAAAGGGTGAAAGATAGATGCTTAATAGATGCAAGATTTTGAATTTTCTAAGAACGAAATATATGAAGGAACTTGGAGTACGAAGGTACAAAAGGGTGAATGGGTAATTGGAAGGTAGAAAAGTGAATTTTTTGCATTTTGGAGATGGATGGATCTATTGGAGGATAAAAAGGCTGAAAATGTAAAATGAGTGGGCCTTTTCCCTATCTTCTGTGTTACAGAGTTTTTGTAATAGAAAGGTTTGTGGAGGACAAAAGTTCTAAATGAGTGGGTCTTCTCCCTTTCTTTGGTGTTACAAAGTTTCAGAAACACCAAGGTTTGCAAAGGCTGAAAGTGAAAAATGAGTGGGTCTTTTCTTGTCTTTTGTGTTATGGAGCTTCAACGACACCAAGGTTTGTGGAGGCCAAAAGTATGACAAGTATGAAATTGACTTAGCAGCTTCCTGTGGTTTGTCAAGTTTGATGATTTGAACATACACCCTTTCAGGGGGCCAAGACCTGAGAGACTATGGATGATTGAGAAATAAAAAAATGAACAAATCCTAGACCAAACACTCGAAGGGATCAACACCGAGAAAAAAAAACCAAAGTAGAGACTAAATAATTAAAGAAAGAACTTAGAGAAAAACCTTAAATCCATACCTAGACCGTCAAAATGAAAAAAAAAAAGTCAAAAACCTAAAAAAATAGGAACCCAACCCTTCTTGCAACAATGAGGGTACGATGAGAACTTTACAATGATTTTGATGTGACAGAGGAAAAGCAGGTACAAGTAATCACAATCTGAAAAAACCAGAATAAAAAATCACTCATCAAAAGCACAAAGAAAACTCGAAGCTCAAAACCTAAAGCCACAAAATGAAGAAAACTAAACCCTTCACCTCTTTTATAAATGCACAGATTAAATGATGTCATCCTTGGATTTTTCACTTTCAGAGGCCAAAAGTGCAGGGTAAAAGTACAGAGTTGTGTCACACTTAAAGACCATTTTGGTTGTTTCGGCTGGAACATGTTCGGACCAAAACCGGTTGGGTCAGACCTGGTGTGGCAAAAACGGTTTCAGCCGGAACCCCTAAAACTTATATATACCCCAAAATTTGGTTAGAGAAGCTCATTTGCACTGAGCGCCTTCCGAGAATTACATAGCAGAATAGGAGTACTTTGGCTGAAAATAAGTAGGATTATTATTTTTTAAATGTTTTTAATTTTTCTTTTTTTAAATTAATGTAGTTGTACTATTATTTGATGTTTTTGTTTTAATTTTTGTATTTTTAATTCTAAAAAATATAAAATGTTGTTTTAAGTATATTTAATATTTTTCAGTTAAGATCATATGTTAGTTACTTAGTTAATTAATTTAGTTTTATTACATATGTTTGAAAACATTAGGAAAATGTTACAAAACATTAGGAAAATGTTATTTAGTTATTTAATTTAGTTTTATTACATATGTTTCAAAACATTAGGAAAATGTTACAAAACATAAAACCAACATGAAACTGAAACATAAATCAACATAAACTCTAACAAATTAACCCTAACATCAAACTGAAACATAAATCAACATAAACTCTAACAAATTAACCCTAACATGAAATTGAAACATAAATCAACATAAACTCTAATAAATTAACCCTAACATGAAACTGAAACATAAATCAACATAAACTCTAACATTAGCCCTAACATGAAACCTTAACCATATTGAAGATAACCCTAACCATATTGAACCCTAAAATGAACCCTAAGAAAACCTTAGGAAAATATTACAAAACATTAGGAAAATGTTACAAGACATTAGAAAATAGTAGTATTACAAAGTTTATGTATTAAATATAACATTGTACCCTAACATGTGAAACCCTAATATGAAACCAACATCAAACCCTAACATGAAATTGAAACATAAATTTTAACATAAACCTTAACATGAACCCTAACATGAAACCCTGACCATGCTGATCCCTAACATCAAACCAACACATGAAACTGAAACATAAATCAACATAAACCTTAATGTGATAAATTGAATTTTTCTTTCGAATATACATGTATTTGTGTTTTCTTTTATCTATTATATCTATCATGACATGGCATTAACTAGAAACTATCATGAAACTAGAACATGTTAACCAAAATAAACCCTAAAACTAAATAAATATATATGAACCCTTACCATGTAAACCTAATTTAAAAGTAGATCCTTAAACCCAATTGATAAATAAACCAGAACATTTTCAACCAACATGAACCCTAACCTTCAACTAGAGCACGTACTAGAAACAAACATAAACCCTAACATGCTCAACCAACACATGAACCCTAACCTTCAACTAGAACACTAAAAACCAACATGAATGGTCTAACCACGAACAAATTAACCCTAAACCTAATTGAGAAATAAACCAAGTTGATCCCTAAACCTAAACATTCAACATTAATCTACATTCAACTAGGCTAGTTGTAAACCTAGAGATAAAATTGAACCATAACTCAAAACCTCTTTTCATTAGAAAATATGTGCACATGTATGTATCTGATTAAAAATATATATTAAATTATTTATTTATTAGTAACACATGTGTTTAAAAATATATAATTAAATTAGAATTGGACCATGTACATGTGCAGATTTCTACATATATTCTTCTTTATAGTTTCTAGCATATATCTATTATTTTTTCTATCACATGGCATCGGGTACAGGGGCATCACCTGTACATTCTAGAGATACTAGTGTACAGGGGGTGGTAGTGACCGCTCTTCTTATAGATCTTCTAACTCTAGAAAGGGCAAGGAGCAGTTATTGTCTAGTACCATAGCTCGATTGACATGAGCTATTGAGGTTCTAGATTAGAGGATCTATTCATCCACCACCGTCCCTAATAGGGATAGGGTAAAGATTATTAGAGATGACCTAGTTCAATCATACAATCATACAATCATTATGATATCATATCTATTGATACATTATATACTTCTCTCTCTCCCAGTATTACTGGCGCTGTGAAGTATAGACAAGTTGACTCAGAGGTCTCCACCACTATGGCGAAGACCATGTTTCCTCATTACCGATACAAAGCTTAGGTTAGAGGTTATATAAATACTTGAAGTGAGAATGACCTTTTTGTACCATTTATATATCCTCAATGGTTAGCTTCTCATCATAGGTGGCCCCAAAAGGATGAGCTTCCACTACATTTCTGCAAACAATTATTTGCAGAATATTATTTGCATCATGATGTTGATTACATAGATTTTCTTGGTCATGCTCGGTAGGGGAGGGGGAGATTATCAGATAGATTCAAAGGGCCTAATTCCCCAGTTCCCGCTAATAATCAGGGAAAGGTGGGTCAAAACCTTTTTTTCATACCAAAAGGTTTGGAAATGGTAGCTAGAAGATAGAGTGTACCTAATGATAGGATCAGGATAGATGTATTTTCTAGTATTGCGATTATCATGAGATAGGTTCATGATATGTCATCTGATCATTTAGGGAGATACATGTTGCGTTCCTCTTCTGGTGTTCCTCCACCTACACAGGTGGCATCCTCTAGTGATGATCCATACCAGATAGTAGATATACCATCTCCCTTAGAGGTTGTATCTATATCAGATTGGTCTAGTTGCGCCGTATGGGCGCATGTTTATCCAGTGATCTACTTTGCGCATGTCAGGTTTCACTAATTATTAGCAGGGTTCCTCTCAGGGATGTCCCTTCATTTTTACCCACTATTCTTAGTAGATCTACTGGATTAGGTTCTTAGGGTGCACAAAGATAGGAGGATATTCCTGCACCACCTGCAGCTCCTCAACAGACTGCAGTTGATGAGGATGCACTTCACCAATCTACCCAAACCACTTCATCAGGTTTAGTTCGTCAAATTTTTACCATATTTCTTATGGATGACCAAATTGATCCCTCAGAGGTGTCCTTACATGAGTATATTGATCCTAGGATGTGTCCTTACATGACTCATAGTTGAGCGGTATTGGGAGAGCATTACACGCTACTACGGTATATATTTATTTAAATTTTGATGTATTTAAAAAAACTTACACATGTAAATGTATAAATAATTTGACTTAAAATTTTGATTTTAATATATATGTACATGTTCTCTAGAGTATTCTGGATAGTAGGGAGTGTGGATATGGAGATTTACAGACTCCCGACAATTTTGTGCATCATGACAAACAGGTAAATTTATATGTTTTTTCAATCTTAGTTTTTCTATGATCATAAGTATTTAATTTATTATACATGTGTGTATGCATGACACATATATTTATTTTATTGCACACAAAGATCAGGAGGAGGTGGACCATCATCAGGTCACGGATCAGGATATGCTCCTAGTTGAGCACATATGATATTTTACATATTTCATGTTTCATAGATATATTCTAGACATTTCATATACATACATGTTATTTTAGACATATCTATATTCTAGACATTTCATCTACATGTTATTTCAGACATATCTATATTATAGACATTTCATTTACATGTTATTTCAGACGTATACATTTACATGTTATATGTTAGTATGTTATTTCATATTTTTAGACATTACATATATACATGTTCATTTTAGTCATTTCATATAGGTATGTATGTTATACCCGTGAATGATTTAAATACATGTTACTTTTAGACATTTCATATATGACTACGTTATTTCATATTTTAGAATTATTTTTATGTATGTAACTAATCTATTCAAATTTTCATGTAAGTGATTTAAAGTAGTTTAAAATAGAATTAACTAATCGATTCAATCTGTCATGTCAGTAATTTAAAGTCATTGAAAAGGGAATGTCTTAAGGGGAGGTATCAAAGCATACACATCAAAACATAAATCTATAACAACATACATAAAAGCTATATAATAAACTCATTGAACCATTAAAATACAATCAACTAATCTATTCAATTTCTCATGTAAGTAATTTAAAGTCATTTAAAAGGGAATGTCTTAAGGGGAGGTATAAAAACATACACATCAAAACATAAATCTTTAACAACATACATAAAATGTATATAATAAACTCATTGAACCATTAAAATACAATTAACTAATCTATTCAATTTTTCATGTAAGTAATTTAAAGTCATTTAAAAGAAGATGTCTTAAGGGGATGTCTTAAGTGGAGGTATCAAAACATACACATCAAAACATAAATCTATAACAACATACATAAAAGCTATATAATAAACTCATTGAACAATTAAAATACAATTAACTAATCTATTCAATTTGTCATGTAAGTAATTTAAAGTCGTTTAAAAGGGGATGTCTTAAGGGGAGGTATCAAAAAATACACATCAAAACATAAATCTATAACAACATACATAAAAGCTATATAATAAACTCATTGAACCATTAAAATATAATTAACTAATCTATTCAATTTGTCATGTAAGTAATTTAAAGTCATTCAAAAGGGGATGTCTTAAGGGGAGGTATCAAAGCATACACATCAAACCATAAATATTTAACAACATACATTAAAGCTATATATTAAAACCATTGAACTATCAAAATATACATTATAAAAGAATACACAATTTACCAAGCATGCATAACTATAGAGTTCAAACTATAGACTTCAATAGCATATATCCAATATCCAATTCATTAAGTAAGAGTTCAAACTATAGAGTTCAAATATGCAAGTATGAGAGCTACAAAAAGAATTCTATCCTAAAGCTCCTGATACATATAGTCTGGATCCTCTCTGTCTTTCATTATCTCCAAAAAAATTTCATGTTCTTCAATAAGAAACATCCACTTTTGATTGTCATGTCCTCTTTTTTGCAATGTCTCACATTGCAACTTTGTTGCTATAACCAAGTGACTGTAATGTAGAACTTTTTGGCCAGACATATATTCAATAAATCGAGTACCACTTTTGTCTATCTTTATTTGTTGATAATATGTTCCTTCAATAACAACAGAACTAGTCAGATATGATTGTCCATCACCATCTACAATTTCTTTTGGCAGCTTATATTTTACTTTCATGCATCTTAGTAGATAATAATCTACACTTTCCGCATTGTCATGATCCACAACCACAACAAAATAATCGCCTATACAAATTGAGATTAGAAATTAAATTCAAATCAAAGTACAATAAATTAAATTTAAATAAAAGAACATGTACATGTGCACGCACCTATAACAACTAAATCAGAAATACACTCATAATATGCTGAATATATAGTATTGATCAATGTTTATGTCAATGTCATCATCTTCGTAAGGAGGAATTATGATTAACTCCTTCATATCCCATCGTAAAACATATCCTTTTGCAATATTATCACATTGACTCATTGGATTGTCCTCAATGTAGTCAACAAAGAAACATGTTTTTTCTCTTACTTGAATCAATAGAGGCTTGTGTTGTCCGGTACTCATCAATTGATGTAAACTTCTAATACCAACAATCCTTTAACAATTGTAAGGATTAGATCGGTCTATATCTGTTACAAATATGAAATGAAAGTTGCACATTTTTAGATCAATAATCATGATAACATAGATGAACACAAAATTAAATTTTAATTTATATTTTTCCTACAAAATATAAATTACCTTTTACTTCCCAAAAATAACGTTTGTTGTATTTGGTGTCCCGACTAGAAAAATGATTTTGACACCATTCAACAATTTTCTTTGAATTCTTTATCATGTTACCTATAAATTTATGAACTATCAGTTTAATTAAAATGGATCTAAGTTTAAACTATACTATTTGAAATATCTAGATATATATTTAACTCCACTATTCACACTATTTGTACCTTCAAGTTCATGTTGGTGAAGTGCACGCTTCACACATGCTCCTGCTCCATTGTGCTCTCCTTTTCCATGTCCACTTTCAAAGAAGTTCCATAGAGACTTAACATTGCATCTAGTATGTTGCATAGCTAGCCAATTAAAGGTTTTTGCGGATTTAAATTATCTTGCAAGATTATGTTGTTGTATGCAAGATTATGATCATTGAATAATTTAACAAGTAATGAATGAGAATGAAAATAAATTGAAGTGCATACACTTACCTGCACAACCATCACACCAAATCCAGTGTTGTGAAGCTTTTATCCCATGATTCCCAATATCTTCAAAATACATTTTAAAAAAATGAGCCACATAGTTCTTATCATGAACCTCATCATCGTTGATATAGAAATGAGCCTCCTTGATGATATTGTGTTCATTTGGATTGGTACTTTCTACCTCATCCAAATCAAATTGTGTGTATATAGGTCACTTGCACAAATATTGCAACTTGCTCAGAATGATAATATTGAGCTTAAAGCTCTGATTGAGGGGAGAATGTATAGTTTTCAGAGAAATTTACAACTCAAAGAATACAACCACGTGGAAAACAATTTTTGGAATCATGGAACTATTTATCTTGTCATTGTGCACCATGACAATGCTGGATATGTAGATAAATTATAGTACAAAACATGGTCATAAACTCAAGGTAGGGAAATTCACTCTCCTTCAATAAAAAAATTTTGAATTCATCTCCGGTCTTAGATTGGTATGTCTCATATTCAAATCTCTTCCACAAAACTGGAGTTGCAAAATTAATATTCTCAATTTGCAATGGAAATTTATGTAAATCTCCACAATCATTGCATGCACTCTTTATACATTGTACTTTGAACTCATCTGAATCTTCTGATTTCTCACATAAAATAGACATCACAAATTGTGTCGTACTTCCAGGGATGACAATGTCTGAATTAAGTATTGCAATAACCTTTTTATATGATTGCAAATATAGATGAAACTTAAAATGATTTTGGCAACAAGAAGTTTCACGTACCTTATTTATGCATACAAAGCAAGGGCGCAACCTCTCAAACATTCTTTGACATATTTTCACATCTGAATATTATTGCTTGAATGCTTCAAATAATTCACTTTGTGTTGTATCTATAAAATGTTTTGGATGTGTAGTTTTGATACCGGTCTCTTCATATTTGATCTTGTTAGGGGGTTAAGAGTCATCTTTATTTGAACTATATAAGTTCACGTATTTTTAATAGTCAAAGCCTCACTCTGTTCACCTTCCTACCTTGCTGGTTCCTCCAAAGCCTTTATATTCGAGTCTGACCAATCTAAGCCTTTGGAATCATCAGGTTCAATTCTAGTCTATTATAAACCAGTCACTCAAGCTTTCAAGTCATTTGAACCCCTTTGAACCTCTTTGAACTCTAGTTCGAAGTAGTTCAAAGTAGTTCAATAACAGTCCAAGTATTTTTATCGCTAACGATGTGTTCCTGCAGGAAAGCATGCGGCATTTTCCTCTTGTGAGGTGTTGAACCTCTTTGAACCCCTTTGAACTCTAGTTCAAAGTAGTTCAAAGTAGTTCAGAAAGGAATGCGGGTGAGATTCTTAATGACGTGATGTCTGACAAGACGGGCCGATTGAGGTGGCATGATTCTATTTGCTGAGTCAGTACACAGAAATCAAGGAAATCACTTGCACTGATGAAATTATTTGATTTGAGAGTAAATAATTATGATTGGAGAAGGTGGCAGGTCTCGGAGATACATTTTGATTTGAAAGCATTCATTTTTGTGTTACTTGGCATTGAAGGCCCGATTAATGCTCACATGAAGCTGTCTATCCCGCGCTTCAAACTGCAAATAAAAAGAAGCTTTGTAATTCATTTTTCCCTATTATGAATTTGTGGACTCTCGGTGCTAGAAATGTGGTTTGGTCAGGTTCAACCCTTACTGGTAGCTTTTTCGAGCTCTGCTCGTCGTTTCTGGTTGTTGCTTAAAGTTCAATATTTCGAGCAGTGAGCTGGTAAACTCTTCATTTTCTTATGCAAATATGAAGTCTCTTATGCACTTCTTTGGAAACATAAAGAACTTAGAATGTAGGGCTCTATTCATAGCGGACACAGATTTGTTAGGGGTTTCGGTTGACACCATGACTTCAAAGCTCTCTTCTCATGTTGACGAAGAGTCTGTTGTAGAAATTTTAGCCAGTGGCTTACTAGAAGCAGCCGCATTCCCACCGTCCGCCGTCTGTCCAGAGTTAATACAGGAATGCATTAACAGATATGATGTTAAATCGAAGAGTATTTTAAATGTAGAGGGTCAAACCCTAATACCTGTAAACCATGGAACCATTGCAGTAGTTTTCAAAATGCCTGATGAGGGTCTTGTTAACTTCACCCCCACCCAGTCTTTGGCTCAATTTAGGGAAAATGTTGACAAGAATAGAAGCCATATAGCAAGAAAATGGACCAAAACCAACTACAAAGGAGGATCGCGGTTACCCAAGTCCCTTACTAAGGATCACATGAACCCTCTGGTACATGATATTGTTGTCCTTCTCCACTGATTAAAAGGTTTAGAACAAGCCTTGTACTTTGATGAATGGATGTTCTATTTTGTGGAGATTGTTCTAGAAGGAAGACAACACATAGACTGGGCCGAGATCATAGCAGTATCCCTTAGGGATCAACTCAAGAAAAATCAAATGACCAAAGAAGGGTTTTATATGTCCTCATACTTAATGTATTGCTTGGCCTGCACTCAAAACTTATCTCTTATTCAGAAAGTTCCTTGGAGTGAAAGCTTGTTTATTTATGAATATTGCCCATTGTTAAGAAAAGATAAAGTTTTAGAGGACTACAGGAAAGTACATGATGTGTTTTGGGGGAAATTACGCCAAGAACTTGCAGGCGCACCAAATCAGACAATTTCAAAGAATGCTCAGTAATTGGTCCAGATATTTGGTAGTTTCTACATTCAATTTCCTCGCTTCACATATATTAGGGTAGGTGGATTTGAAGAGGAACCCTTGAAGTTGCCTTGGTATGCTTTCAATTGTTTTGTACTGGCGGAGGTTTGCAGACAGTTATTTATTGTTATTAAAACTGCTCTCCCTGAATACATGTGGAATTCTTTATTTCCGGTGAAACTAGGCAATTTGGTCTGTAATAGTATGTTAGATGCATCCATTGTTGGGAGTAATTTGCTGAACTTCCACATGCCCTTTTATGAACTAAGGACGGGATTTGATAGCAAGGTTTTTTCCAGGAAGACTCTAGGGCTAAGTAAATTCCCTTCCCCAAGTTATCATCTTGAGGATTTATGGGAAAATCTCAGTGATGAGGAAATGATTTGGGAGCGGGATCGAACCAGACTCACTATGTCTTAGATCAAGCTATTGCAATTAAGGTTTGATATCAAAAGTGTGGAAGAGGATATTTCAGAGGTCCCATTCCCATCCACCACCTGTTTAGAAGCAGAAAGTGTCCCAATTATTGATTGAGGCAGAAAAGAATCCAGTGATATTAAACTCAGAGCCAGCCGCATTCTTGAAGAGATTGAGAGTTGGATCACATCAAAGAAGAAAGGAGTTCAACTCCTTACAGACACATGCCTTGATACAAGATCACCTATTAAAAGTCCTAAGCAAGTTCATGCTAATGATTCTCCTTTGTTACCAAATGTAGGTGAAATAACATCATTGAAGGAGAAGACAACTTCAGTAAAACACCCTACCGCGCCAAGATCGAGGGTAAGGATCAGGTCAGAAAAGAAGAACCAGATGGCTTCGGGAGAACCTGACTATTTGGATGATGTCATTGAGCTCAATGAAGAAGACCTCTCATTCACCCCTGATCACCAAGAGAAGGTTCAAGAGGTTCTCATGTAGAATTAGGAGCTATCCCAGGTTGCAAACACACCTATAAAAACTCCTGATAATCGAATTATGCCTAGTTTGATTCCACCATGGCTCACTGAATCTGTTAGCAAAAGAAAAAGTTTCAAACCGCTTGCTTTGTCAGTTAAAGAAATTGTCACAAGGTATGCTACCCACACCCCAAAAGCTAAAATAATGAAAAGTGACGTGAGGTTGACAACAGACCCATCAACAGGGAAGATTATTGCTAAAATTGCCACATTAAAGCCTATGGAAGAGGCGCAGGATCCTGAGCCCGAAGATTATGAAATAACAAAAATGGAGTTAGGAGTTCTGAACAGGGACTCCCATGATCACATTTTCAAATTTTCTGCCGACCATATGTTAGGACACTCACAAAAAGATGGCAGGGAGAAATGCGAATTGAAGCAAATAGTTTCAACTATGGCAGAATTTCTCTCGTCATTGGCTGAAGATGGTGTGCTACCTTTGGCACAGGCCTACCAAGGGTTTGACCCCAACTCAGCGGAAAACCAAAAATAGGTCAAACAGGTACAACAAGGAAGAACCTGGACAAAAGTAATCAAGGCATGGACCGATGGTATAATAGCAGAAGGAAGCGCCTTCATACGGGAGTTCATGATCACCCGCGTGGATGGCGAAATACTCCTAGGGGAGATTCAAACCTTGATCCCAATATGGTAAAATGAGGCAGAAAAATGTGTAGACATTGTGATGCGAGTGCAAGAGATTGAAGATTTTGGAGTAAAACAGTTTTTAGCTGAAAATCCCATGAAATTAGTTGATCCTTGTATGTTGTTTGTCTTAAAGAAAAACTTTGGCTGGAAGAATGCATTGTTTGAAGCAACTATTTCTCAGATGAAAGCCATGGAAAAAGAAGTGTAGGAAATTCACTCTGACACCTTAAAGGACATAAAAGTAGTGAACCCCTTGGGCATCTTACAATTGGAGGATGGAAATCAGGGTGTTGATGCGATGGTTAAGTCCTTCGTCCATGTAATGAACACCTTCAAAGAGAATGAGGCTCCAATAGTTCACGACCTCACCAGAACCACCAGCATTGAAGCTATGCTGATCTTGAACCGGGGACAATTGCCAAAATAGGCTAAGAAAATCCAAAAGATGCGATGGGAGAAGAACGCGATGCACGCCAAGTTAGCTGCACTAAAGAATCTGCACACCCCGCCTACACAGGAACTGCTCCATGTCTTCCGTTCGTGGAAGCTGGTGAAGATGGCCACGTCAACAAATACACAAGAAAGCTGAACTAGATTCAGTTTTATTTCCTTAAATTATCCTATTTTAAAAAAATCTTACTCTGAGAACTTTGTTATAACTGGTAACTTTTTCTTTCCTTGTTTGTGTCCGAGAAGCCAGGTTTTTCGGGAGGCTTTCTCGGACTGCTGAACTATATAAGTTGGAGCTTAAAACTCTAAAAGGGTTAGAATATAATAGAATAGAGGGGATAGAGATATAGAATTTAGAATAGCAGAGAAAGTTCTTTCTTGTTTTTCAATAGTTTCAGTGACTGATGATATATGGACTTTGAGCCAGTTATGCCTGAATGCTCATGCTGAATTAAATTTTGATCTTTGGAAATCCGATAGTAATATATATATCCCTACTTTGAGAGAGTTATATATTAAAATTTTGCATGTGTTATTCCATTTCAGTCATTTAGTTTTAGATTTATGAATTGCAGTTTTCTGTAGATGAATACTTAATAGATCTGAATTTCTTGGTCAGTTAGTTAGTTTAAAACTCTTCTACAAAATAGTTTTTGGTTCTTTCTAAGTTTTACAAGTTTCTGTGATTTACCTCATCTTTCCAAGAACAGTTGGGAGATCTTTTTCCTACTTTTTAGTTAAAATCTTGTATGTTTAAATTGCAAGTATCCACTCATTGAAAATCTTTGAAAGGGAGTTGTACCTTCACAAAATTCAGAGGGAAGCAAAGTAAATGCTTACCAAACTGTTGTTTAAAGATTTGTTTTCAAGGTCATAGAGTTAGAAGTAAATATCAAAATTTAAGGAGAACAAATCTGTTAGCCAACTGATTTTTGGTGACTCTACTGGCGAAAGACCAGTCAAGTGCGCTAGGTTGATTCCCATCATAATGCCACATAATGGTGCTACCCAATGACCTTGTGTTCCTCGTTCTCCAGCCAAATTTGGGTTTTGAAGACACATAGGAGGATTTAATCTCAGATCTTGCTTCAGCTGCTTGGAGGTTTAGACGAAGTAATCAAGAGTTCCATCGGGTTCAAGAAGTGCGAGAGAGAGAGTAAGAAATTGGTGAACATTTGAGAGGTGTTCCTGTTGCTAGAGAAGCTGTCATAGTTAACAGACTTGCACAAGGTCAACAACAGAACTAAGTTTTGAATAGATACTTGAACTGGCAACCAGAAGATACACAAGGGGCGAGCACAGTAGAGGATTGGTGGATGAATTTAAAATCAGATTTAAATCTTTACCGAAAAAGAAAGGCTCAAACTGTCAGCCGACCCTCATCTCCCCTGCGAAGCCCAGCTGTCCCATTGACTGTCCAAGCCATTGTTTCTCTGGGTACTGTAATTCCCACTATTTTAAATATTCACCCTTTGAATTTCCAACTTCCATTCATGGCTGGAAACTGGCCTTGGGGCCAACACATTGGGCCTCTGAACCTGGGAGTTAACCAACTTGCCGATTTGCCCAAAGGAGCCAATCAAATTTTACCCAAGTTCAGTGGAGATAATAAGATCTCTTTAGATGATCACCTCAATGCTTTCCAAACCACTTGTGGGTTCATGAGTGTGCCCACCGAAGATGTGGCGGTGAGACTTTTTGTCAAGACTCTCGTCGATGCTGCCACTGATTGGTTCAGTCACTTGCCGAATGGATCCATCACAAATTGGGATACTATGAAGCGGGCCTTCAAAAAAAGGTTCAAAACCCCTGACAATTAAGTCTCTTTATTATTACAACTCATTCAGTTAAAAAAAGAGATTCACAAATCAATGAGAGAGTTTGTTTCCAAATTCAATAGAACTCTGCAAAGAATCCCTGCAACCGCCGCCCCGAGTGACGAAAACAAAAATATTTATTTCCTTAATGCAGTCCCGCCAGATATAAGCTTCCATCTATTGAAAGATGGGGTTCCAAATCTTGAAGATGCCCAAACTAGAGCGATTGAATTTGAAGACACCCTCATAACTGCCGGCAAGTGGAAAAGAGAAGCACAAACCCCAAGCAGTTCTTCAGTAGCTATGACTACAGATCCAATGGTACAGAGGCTTATGAATGACATAGAAATGCTAAAAAGGCAGCAGAATAGGATGATGACTTCCTATCCACCCCCTTATCAAGACGTAAGTCAAAGGAAGTTTCCCCAACCGCAAATTAAAGCTCAACAGTTACCTGGCCCTCAACAGAGGTTGCAAATAGAGCCTTCTCCCAAGGAAACCATGTGCTTGTTCCACCTAACCACTGACCATGATGGGGATACGTGCACCAAATGGTTAAGATACTTACAACTCAATGCAGCCAGAGATGAGATGAGTAACAAACAGCTTTATGAGGAAAAGAATTCCCCAAACATTGGTTCATCGGGCTCTTTCTACTCAGAATATGTACTGAGTGTAGAACAAGGCGGAAGCGTATTAGCAACCCTGCAAGATCCATCCTGCGCTATCTTAACAAGAAATCAATGAACTCAAAAGTTTGTTCCAAGTGCAACAGCTATAGGTGCGGACACAAAAAGAAAGGAACCTATTGGCGAAGAAACGCCCACAAGTTCAAGAAGCTCGGAGGTAAAAATTCTTTCTAGAAATACAATTACCCCTCCATCTCCTTTCAATTTTGTTGAGTTCTATAAGTCTTCAATGGTTTCTATCAGTTCTCTTGATTTCTTGAAGATGAACCCTAAAGAACTAGATAAGTTGGTGAAATATGTTCAAGGGGAAAATTATACAAGTCCTCAAGAAGATAAACCCTTCATAGGAGAAACCACCACTATTCAAGAACCTTTTGTTTTTCAACCCCAAGACACTCCCCAGGTTCTAGAAGGGTGTCAGTCCATAAATTCCATCGAAAATGAGTACGAAGAGAAAAAGCCAAATCCATTTTATGTCTCTCTGCTATTGAATGGTAAAAAATTGAGTAATTGTATTATTGATTCTGGGGCCTCTGACAACATAATGCCCGCCCCCTTAGCTAGAGCTTTAGACTTACCCTTAACCAAAAACTTCAGTCATTGTTATTCTATGGACGGTAAGGAAGTACCATTAAAGGGCCAGATCAAAGATTGTCAAGCCGTCCTAGCTGCATACCCTGACAAACGGTTAAAACTCACTATTTTAGTAGCTGATATCCTGGCTAGTTACGGAATGTTTCTCAGTAGAACCTTCTGTAAGGACTTAGGCGGGGATATAAAAATGGACTGGTCTGAAGCCACAATTCCCGTGGGCAAAAACAAAGTAAAGCTAGAACCTGAGCCTAAGAATAATTATACCGTGATACCATCAAATGAACCTAGAGCCAAATCTTTTATGAAGAATGCAATTTTGGGAATTATGTCATCCTAGCTGATTTAGATAAAAATATCCAAATCAAACCTCAGAAAGAAAAAGAAATTTGGAAAATGGAATTTGACGGAAGCTGTTTCAACTCAGGTTCAGGTGCCAGAGTGGTCCTTTTCCCCCCCCATGGAGAGTGTATTCCCCTCTCTTTCAAATTAGATTTCAAAAACACTAACAACACCGCAAAATATGAAGCTTTGTTGTTAGGTCTGGAGGAATGCAGGTTTAGAGGAATCAAAAAGCTGATTGTGAAATGGGATGCTGAATTGATTGTGAAGCAGGTTCGGGGGCAGTTTTCTATAAAGAACAAGAAACTAAAGCAATATAGGAATCTAGTATGGGACGACATAGAATTTTTTGACGCCTTTTCCATTGAGTATATTCCCAGAAATCAGAATACCAGAGCAGACCCCTTGGCTATATCGGCCTCCTTACTTTTGCCACATCCTAATTTTAAAACTCAGAAATACCAGATCGAAATGATATACAAGCCGAGGGTACTAGACAATGTTCAGAACTGGCAAGTGTTTGATGATGATACCTAGCTTAAAGAATTTCTGGAGTGTGCTGCTGGATTTACTGAAATATATTTTGAAGGCTCAAAAATTGAATGTAAAGAAATTTACCAAGATGAGGATGATAATGCAGAGTTGATTCAGCTGAAAAGTAATAAAATCCCTAAGGGCCTAGTTTCCCTGGAGCATCTGTTCAGAAGAAGAGATGACAGCACAGTAAAAGAAAAGGTTTCACATGTTCCAAATTCAAAGGAATATGATAAAGTTAATATAGGTGACCAGGATTCTCCTAGGTGGATTTCTATTGGTCAAAATTATACTGAGTCTGAAAAGGAAGGCTTGAAAAGGTTATTGAAGGAATACAAAGACATTTTCACCTGGGACTATAAAGATTTGAAAGTTTTTAGAAATGGTCAATTTGAGCACCAAATCCCCTTGAAACCTGGAGTTATTCCTTTCCACCAGAAGTTGAGGAACTATAACCCTAAGGTATCGGAAGCTATACTAAGGGAAGTTAAAAAGATGTTACAGGCCTGAATCATCTACAGTATTCACCATTCAATGTGGATAGTGAACATAGTGCCCGTGAGAAAGAAAACTGGTGAAGTTCAAATTTGCGTTTATTTTCGTAACCTGAACCAAGCAAGTTTGAAAGATAATTATGCTTTGCCTATCATGGAGCACATTTTGCAGGCAGTCTCTGGTTCTGAAGCCATGTCGATGTTAGATGGTTATTCTGGTTACAATCAAATAGGTGTAGCAAAAGCTGACCAACACAAGACATCCTTCGTTACACCATGGGGTACTTATGCCTACAACCAGATGCCCTTCGGATTAATAAACACAGGTGCAACTTTTCAACGGGAAATGAACTCTTCCTTCGAAGATCTCAGAAATAAAATCATAGTAATCTATCTGGATGACCTTACAGTATTTTCAAAGAGGAGACACCAACATCTGAATGACCTCGAACGAGTTTTGCAGCGTTGCAGAAATCATGGTATCTCTTTAAATCCCAAAAATTCCATATTCTTTGTAGAGGAGGGAAAGTTACTTGGCCATATAGTATCAAAGGAGGGCATCAAGATAGATCCTGAATGAGTTAAATCAATTCAGCAACTCAGCCTTCCTGCTAGCAGAATTGGTCTGAAGTCATTCTTTGGTCAAATTAATTTTCTGCGAGCTTTTATTCCTGAATTCTCTGAAGTGACAAGACATATGATCGAAATGATGAGAGAGAAAATCCCTTTCAAATGGAATGATGATGGACGAAAATATTTTGAAGATATTAAAACCGCCATATCTCAGGCACCAGTATTGAGAAGTCCAAATTTTAGAAAAGATTTCATTGTGTACTGCTACGCTTCTCAGCATACCCTTTCAAGCATACTCACTCAGAAAGACAAACAAGGATAGGAAGCACCCATAGCCTTCATTAGCGTGCCCCTAAAGAAGCACGAACTCAAATACTCTCAAATGGAAAAGCATGCTTATGCGGTAGTAAAGGCAGTGAAGCATTTCAGGTATTACATTCTACACTCGCATAGTACTGTATATGTGCCAGAAACTGCTGTGAAAAGCATTCTGATTCAGAAGGAAATTGGCATGAATAACAGAGCTGTATGGATTGTGAAGATTCAAGAATATGACTTGACAATCAAGCCTACAAATTTGGTAAGAGCACTAATACATTTGGTACCAAATTGCAACAGCAGTGCCGTTGCAGTTTTTTCGTCACAACCTTGTCGTTGTCGCAATTGCGACGATAGATCGTCACAATTGCAATGACGACAAGGTTGTGATGGAAAAAATACAATGGAATTGCCATTGCAATTTGGTACCAAATGTATTAGTGGAGGAAAGGGTTTATGTAAGTTAATTGCAGAGAACAATGAGATATGTGAAAAAATCGATGAAGTCCCTATAGCATTATTGGTTAGTTCAATCGATCCTTGGTTCTCTGACATCACCTACTTCCTTACATATGGAGAATTCCCAGGTCATTTGAACCAAAAGGAAAGGTGCAACTTGAGATTAAAAGCTAATAAATATGTGATTTCCCAGGGAACTTTGTTCAAAAAGGGGGTTGATGGAACTTTTCTCAGGTGCGTTGATGAAGAACAACGGAAAGAATTGTTAAAAGCATTCCATGATGAAGCATGCGGGGGACATTAATCTTCAACTGTGACAGCCTACAAGATTCTTCAAAATAGGTTCTATTGGCCAGGAATGTTCAAGGACGCTTATCAGTATGTTAAGAACTGTGACAAATGTCAACTGTTTGCTGGAAGACCTTATCTGGCGGCATTACCTCTCAAACCAGTTATTGTGGAAGAACCATTTAGACAATGGGGGATTGATTTATTCGAACCATTGAATCTGCCATCTAGTGCTGGGGAAATTTATATTCTAACGGCCAACGATTATTTTACGAAGTGGGTGGAAGCAATACTCATGAAGAAGGCGAACTCTCAGGTGGTGTGCAAATTTTTGCTGAATTTTATTTTTGTAAGATTCGGTGTGCCAATCAAAATTGTAGCGGATAATGCTACATATTTTTCTTCAGAATAAATATCAACCTTTTTCTATGAGCATGGTGTGGTGCTAGCCCATTCCTCATATTATTTCCCGCGGGGAAACAGCCAGGCAGAATCCAGTAATAAAAACCTGATAGTCATTATGAAAAAATTAATGGATGATAGCCCCCGAGAATGGCACAAGAAACTCCATGAGGCGCTGTGGGTAGATCAAACCACTTTAAAGCAAGCTATTGGCATGTCACCCTTTGAACTAGTATATTGAATTGGGGCTCATGTTTCATTACCTCTTGAACTATCCTCGGCCAAACTCCAAGCAGTCATTGAAGATGAGTATTTCAAAGACCCTTTAGAAAGGCATGCAATGCACTTAAGCAAGTTAGAGGAAGACAGAGAAAACATGGTAGACCATATCACTGAGCATCAAATGAAGGTGAAGCAGATCTTTGATATGCGAGCTAGGCCCTGTGGTTTTATGGAGGGCAATGAAGTTCTACTATGGGACAAAAGAAGAGCATGAAAGGGATCACATGGGAAGTTTGAATCTCTGTGGAAAGGTTCATTCATCATCTCAGAAACTCTGGGTTCGAACACTTATAAACTGTCATATCTGGATGGTGTTAACCTACCATTTACTTACAATGGATAGGATCTGAAGCTGTGCAAGCTCTACGTATCTGAGTCTGTCCCCTTTGTACATATTAGTTAGTTTTCAGTGTTCTCAGTTTTGGTGGTGCCCTCTTTTCTTTTCTTTTCCTTTTGTTTAGTTCAGTCTGCGAAACCAGTTTTCTTAAGTTCTCTGCAAATTGGGAAATCTGCAGTCCCCAGTCAGAGCCAATGTTAGGGGGTTAAGAGTCACCTTTATTTGAACTTTATAAGTTCACATTTTTTTAATAGTCAAAGCCTCACTCTGTTCACCTTCCTACCTTGCTGGTTCCTCCAAAGCCTTTATATTCGAGTCTAACCAATCTAAGCCTTTGGCGTCATCAGGTTCAATTTCGGTCTATTATAAACCGGTCACTCAAGCTTTCAAGTCATTTGAACCCCTTTGAACCTCTTTGAACTTTGGTTCGAAGTAGTTCAAAGTAGTTCAATAACAGTCCAAGTCTTTTTATCGCTAACGATGTGTTCCTGCAGGAAAGCATGCGGCATTTTCCTCTTGTGAGGTGTTGAAACTCTTTGAACCCCTTTGAACTCCGGTTCAAAGTAGTTTAGAAAGGAATGCGGGTGGGATTCTTAATGACATGATGTCTGACAAGACGGGCTGATTGAGGTGGCATGATTCTATTTGCTGAGTCAATACACATAAATCAAGGAAATCACTTGTACGGATGAAATTATTTTATTTGAGAGTAAATAATTATGATTGGAGAAGGTGGCAGGTCTCAGAGATACATTTTGATTTGAAAGCATTCATTTTTCGCGTTACTTGGCATTGAAGGCCCGATTAATGCTCACATGAAGCTGTCTATCCCGCACTTCAAACTGCAAATAAAAAGAAGCTTTGTAAGTCATTTTTCCCTATTATGCATTCGTGGACTCTCGACGCTGGAAAGGTGGTTTGGTTAGGTTCAACCCTTACAGGTATCTTTTTTGAGCTCTACTCCTCGTTTCTGGTTGTTGCTTAAAGTTCAATATTTCGAGCAGTGAGCTGGTAAACTCTTCATTTTCTTATGCAAATATGAAGTCTGTTATGCACTTCTTTGGAAACGTAAAGAACTTAGAATGTA
>MU223818.1:5571718-5619333 GCA_018584345.1 Thuja plicata | reverse complement strand
CAGTCATAGCAGACACGGCTTTGTTAGGGGTTTCGGTTGACACCATGAATTCAAAGCTCTCTTCTCATGTTGACGAAGAGTCTGTTGTAAAAATTTTAGCCAATGGCTCACTAGAAGCAGCCGCATTCCCACCGTCCGCCGTCTATCCAGAGTTAATACAGGAATGCATTAACAGATATGATGTTAAATCAAAGAGTATTTTAAATGTAGAGGGTCAAACCCTAATACCTGTAAACCATGGAACCATTGTAGTAGTTTTCAAAATACCTGATGAGGGTCTTGTTAACTTCACCCCCACCCAGTCTTTGGCTCAATTTAGGGAAAATGTTGACAAGAACAAAAGCCATATAGCAAGAAAATGGACCAAAACCAACTACAAAGGAGGATCGCGGTTATCCAAGTCCCTTACTAAGGATCACATGAACCCTCTAGTACACGATATTGTTGTCCTTCTCCACCGATTAAAAGGTTCAGAACAAGCCTTGTACTTTGACGAATGGATGTTCTATTTTGTGGAGATTGTTCTAGAAGGAAGACAACACATAGACTGGGCCGAGATCATAGCCGTATCCCTTAGGGATCAAATCAAGCAAAATCAAATGACCAAAGAAGGGTTTTATATGTCCTCATACTTAATGTATTACTTGGCCTGCACTCAAAACTTATCTCCTATTCAGAAAGTTCCTTGGAGTGAAAGCTTGTTTATTTATGAATATTGCCCATTGTTAAGAAAAGATAAAGTTTTAGAGGACTACAGGAAAGTACATGATGTGTTTTGGGGGAAATTACGCCAAGAACTTGTAGGCGCACCGAACCAGAGAATTTCAAAGAATGCTCAGAAATTGGTCCAGATATTTGGTAGTTTCTACATTCAATTTCCTCGCTTCACATATATTCGGGTAGGTGGATTTGAAGAGGAACCCTTGAAGTTGCCTCGATATGCTTTTGATTGTTTAGTACTGGCAAAGGTTTGCAGACAGTTATTTATTGTTATTAAAACTGCTCTCCCTGAAGACAACTGGAATTCTTTGTTTCCAGTAAAACTAGGCAATTTGGTCTGTAATAGTATGTTAGATGCATCCATTGTTGGGAGTAATTTGCTGAACTTCCACATTCCCTTTTATGAACCAAGGACAGGTTTTGATAGCAAGGGTTTTTCCAGGCAGACTCTAGGGCTAAGTAAATGCCCTTCCCCAAGTTATCATCTTGAGGATTTATGGGAAAATATCAGTGATGAGAAAATGATCTGGGAGCGGGATCAAACCAGACTCACTGTGTCTCAGATCAAGCTATTGAAATTAAGGTTTGATATCAGAAGTGTGGAAGAGGACAGTTCAGAGGTCCCATTCCCATCCGCCACCTGTTCAGAAGCAGAAAGTGTCCCAATTATTGATTGGGGTAGAAAAGAATCCACCGATATTAAACTCAGAGCCCGCCGCATTCTTGAAGAGACTGAGAGTTGGGTCACAGCGAAGAAGAAAGGAGTTCAACTCCTTACAGACACATGCCTTGATACAAGATCACCTATTAAAAGTCCTAAGAAAGTTCATGCTAATGATTCTCCTTTGTTACCAAATGCAGGTGAAATAACATCATTGAAGGAGAAGACAACTTCAGTAAAACACCCCACCGCGCCAAGATCGAGGGTAAGGACGAGGTCTGAAAAGAAGAACCAGATGGCTTCCGGAGAACTTGAATATTTGGATGATGTCATTGATCTCAACAAAGAAGACCTCTCATTCACCCCTGATCACCAAGAGAAGGTTCAAGAGGTTCTCACGCAGAATCAGGAGCTATCCCAAGTTGCAAACACACCTATAAAAACTCCTGATAATCAAATTATGCCTAGTTCGATTCCACCATGGCTCACTGAATCTGTTAGCAAAAGAAAAAGTTTCAAACCGCTTGCTTTACCGGTTAAAGAAATTGTCACAAGGTATGCTGCCCGCACCCCAAAAGCTAAAAGAATGAAAAGTGATGCGAGGTTGACAACAGACCCGTCAACAGGGAAGATTATTGCTGAAATTGCCACATTAAAGCCTATGGAAGAGGCGCAGGATCCTGAGCCTGAAGATTATGAAATAACAAAAATGGAGTTAGGAGTTCTGAACAGGGACTCTCGTGATCACATTTTCAAATTTTTCGCCGACCATATGTTAGGACACTCACAGAAAGATGGCAGGGAGAAACGTGAATTGAAGCAAATAGTTTCAACTATGGCAGAATTTCTCTTGTCATTGGCTGAAGATGGTGCGCTACCTTTGGCATAGGCCTACCAAGGGTTTGACCCCAACTCGGCGAAAAAAAAAAAATTGGTCAAACAAGTACAACAAGGAAGAACTTGGACAGAAGTAATCAAGGCATGGACTGATGGTATAATAGCAGAAGCAAGTGCCTTCATATGGGAGTTCATGAGCACCCGCGCGGACGGTGAAATACTCCTAAGGGAGATTCAGACCTTGATCCCAATATGGGAAAATGAGGCAGAAAAATGTGCAGACGTTGTGATGCGAGTGCAAGAGATTGAAAATTTTGGAGTAAAATAGTTTTTAGCTGAAAATCCCATGAAATTAGTTGACCCTTTTATGCTGTTTGTCTTTAAAAAAAAATTTGGTTGGAAGAATGCATTGTTTGAAGGAGCTATTTCTCAGATGAAAGCCATGGAAAAAGAAGTGCAAGAAATTCACTCCGACACCTTAAAGGACATAAAAGTAGTGAACCCCTTGGGCATATTACAATTGGAGGATGGAAATCAGGGTGTTGATGCGATGGTTAATTCCTTCGTCGATGTAATGAATGCCTTCAAAGAGAATGAGTCTCCAATAGTTCACAACCTCACCAGAACCGCCAACATTGAAGCTATGCTGATCTTGAACTGGGGACAATTGCTGAAACAGGCTGACAAAATCTGGAAGATGCGATGGGAGAAGAACGCGATGCACGCCAAGTTAGCTGCACTAAAGAATCTGCACGCCCCGCCTACACAGGAACTGCTCCGTGTCTTCCAGTCGTGGAAGCTGGTGAAGATGGCCACATCAACAGATACACAAGAAAGCTTAACCGAATTCAGTTTTATTTCCTTAAATTATCCTATTTTTTAAAAATCTTACTCTGAGAACTTTGTTATAAGTGGTAACTATTTCTTTCCTTGTTTGTGTCCGAGAAGCTAGGTTTTTCGGGAGGCTTTCTCGGACTGCTGAACTATATAAGCTGGAGCTTAAAACTCTAAAAGGGTTAGAATAGAATAGAATAGAGGGGATAGAGATATAGAATTTAGAATAGCAGAGAAAGTTCTTTCTTGTTTTTCAATAGTTTCAGTGACTGATGATATCTAGACTTTGAGCCAGTTATGCCTGAATGCTCATGCTGAATTAAATTTTGATCTTTGGAAATCAGATAGTAATATATATATCCCTACTTTGAGAGAGTTATATATTGAACTTTTGCATGTGTTATTCCATTTCAGTCATTTAGTTTTAGATTTATGAATTGCAGTTTTCTGTAGATGAATACTTAATAGATCTGAATTTCTTGGTCAGTTAGTTAGTTTAAAACGCTTCTGCAAAATAGTTTCTGGTTCTTTCTAAGTTTTACAAGTTTCTGTGATTTACCTCATCTGTCCAAGAACAGTTGGGAGATCTTTTTCCTTCTTTTTAGTTAAAAGCTTGTATGTTTATATTGCAAGTATCCACTCATTGAAAATATTTGAAAGGGAGCTGTACCTTCACAAAATTTAGAGGGAAGCAAAGTAAATGCTTACCCAACTGTTGTTTAAAGATTTTTTTTCAAGGGCATAGAGTTAGAAGTAAATATCAAAATTTAAGGAGAACAAATCTGTTAGCTAACAGATCTGTATATTATCCCTTATATTACAAGAAACACGGGAGTGAGCAGTCCAATATTCAATGACCTATCTTTTTACATCTTTAGAATTTTGTCTATTTGAGGAAGTCTATAAATATTAACCCAATTCTTTTGAATATTTTCATCTAACATATTTCTCTTCCTGATATATCTTTGAATAGTTCTTCTAGATACATTCAATAAATAAGAAATTGCATGTACTTTTTTTCTCTCTGTCAACCTCCTACTAGATAAAGTAGTCATTAGTGCTCTACATGCAACACTTAAATTGGCTCCTCGACTTGAGTTGTTAATGTCATTCAATGTATCTTGCAAATTTTCAACTATTGTTTGATTTACATTGTCTCCTAAGTTTTTCTTGTTATCAACACCTAACAACTCCAAAACATGAGTCATTTCTTTTTTCTTGAATAACCTAGCAAATAGTTGTTCTTTCCCAATCAGACTTTTATTTTGAAAATATTCATCCCAATTATTTTTGCATTGTTTTTCATCGTGCTTTCAGATACCAATTTGTTAGATGAACATTGACCGGAAAGTGAATCCTCATTCATCTCCATCAAATTGCCCATGTCAAAATATACATTTCTACCAATTTGTTCCCCTACTTGAATTGCGTCTTCTTGAACTTCAACAGGTTCATCTTCATTACGTTTTCTATGACCTTTCATTTTTTCATCCCTTATTCGGTCATATTTTCTTGTTTTGTTCCTTTTATTCCCCATTGCACAAATTGTTCAAATTGAGAGCTTTGATTCACCTGCATACACAAAACCATATACTCTTGATAAAAAAATCAAAAATAATATTGATAAGTTCATAATTTAATATTGAACAATGCTTAAATTAAAAAGATAAAAAAAAAATCTCAAAAAACCAAAATAAGAAATAAAATTGCAAAGAATACAAACCTCCTTGATAATCTTAGTTTGTAGTTTCCCTTTAACACCCAAAAATACACCTTTAAAACTATTAAAAAAATAATTTTATTAAAAAAACATTTTTAAAGTCGCAATAACTGACAATTATGTTTTTTTAATTTTAAAAAAATGCATTTATATATGAGCTTTGAGGGTCATGGTCATCCACACGACCATGTTTGGTCGGCCTTAGTTTCGGCCGAAACAGTTCTAGTCGAACCAGTTTTGGTTGGAATAATTTCAGCCGAAACTACTTATGTGACATCCTATGTGGCAGCCAAATAAGAAAAAAATGGGAAAATTGAAAACATGTCTCTTCTGGGGCTTAGTTGCCCATCAAAACTCAATTTTTTGTAAAATATAAAAATCCCATTTTGTAGAGCTCAAAGTCTAGATTATGGTCATATAATTTTTATAGTCTTTTGGTTACATATAATATATTATATGTTGAAAGAAATCCAAGTAGGTATTTTAACATTCAAGAACATGCTCGTTCAAAAAAAGTAAAAAATAGCAGATCATGTCATAAAAATTTAAAACCTATATTTAACACTAGATGAGAGAGTCCTCTTCAAGAATATATTTTTTTTTTGTATTTGTTGTAGATTTGCTAGGGAAAATCACGCGGGAGACAAAAAATGCTAATTTCGGGTAACTCTGACTTTGAATAGTTATAACAGAAAAAATATATACTGAAAACCAATCTTTTTTTTTTTCTGCACTAGCTATACATGTCATCTAAAACATATTCTAAAATCAGAGGAAAAAAAGATTATTTGCATATATTTTTTTGGTGGGAACTAGACCCTAGATTTTCAGCAATTAAAAATGGACTTCAAAAATTTAAAAACTATGTCAATTCTTATTCAAAAAATTTTAAAATAATCATAGGCATAAACTACATCCAATTTTACAGATTTCATTAGTTTACATCATTTTCAAATTCGAAACAAAAATGCCACTTTTATGTCGATAAAGTTTAACAATTTTGCATGTTGTGGTCCTTTTCCTTTATAAAAGTGTGACACAGGTTTGTACTTTTACCCTGCAAATCCCATGAGTCACACATCCTCAGTGTTTCATAGGATAAATGTATGACACGAATTTCTTCTTAGATTGTACAGCTTCAGGGTTTTGGCATTTCAGACGGAGCTCCATAGAATGCCAAAAGGGCAAATGTCCAAAAGGCCGAAATAGACTCCTCTAGCAAGGGTTTTCTCTAAAGACCTAAAACTAGAAGACCAAACAAGGGAATCAAAGGACTAAAATAACAAAAATAAGGAAAAAGAAGGTGGTGTCCATGGCTAAGCGCCCAAAAAATAGGGTGTGTATTGTGGAACCACAATAGGAAGCAAGTAAGAATGCATGTCTCTATGATCAATTGGAAAATGAAGTTCTTAACATCCATGTCAGTCCTTCTTGAGAATTATTTCAATGATATTCTTACAAAAGAGAATCAATGTAATAGTACAAATATGCAAGGCTTTAAAGAATCAACTAGAGTATCAATCCTTCCCTACACACTACATGTCATACTAATTATCAAATAAAAATTATGATCATCTTTTGGAGTCCCAACAATGGCTCTTTTTGGGGATGAGGTATTTAATAAATACCTTCAAGAATTAATAGCTATGGAGAGTAGACCAAAAAAATGGGATAAGGGGAATGAAAAAATATACAAGTGACAAGAATGGTGGTGATGGAAAATATGTACAAAAGTGATGGAAGAGAAACATAATCTACTGCACATGGAATATACCCTCTCTTCCTAAGAGAAGAACTACTTCAAGAATTGTCCATGCAATGGCATTTTTTGTATGTCTCGTAAAGTATTATGTAGGCTAGTATACATTTTCTCCACCTTTTCCTATGATTACATATGGTCCGATCCACAAGGATTGAAAATTTCCATGCTTCCCTTTGTCCTAATTTTTATCACTCCACATAAATACCCAATCCCATTTTTCAAACATCCTATCCTCTTCCTTTTTATGATCATGTAGAACCTTAACTTGTTGTTGGACTTTTGCATTCCATTTCCGAGTATCTCTCCTAATTTTATCTAGCTCAATTAAATACTTGAATCTTTCCTCCATTATTTTAACATCATCAATCTCTTCTTCTACCGTAAATATCTAAATAGGAAGCAAGTTATCCAATAGTAATGTCACCTTCTTTCCATATACCAATTCAAAAGGTGAATGCCCAATTGATTTCTTGATTGTTATCCTATCAGCCCATAATGCTAGATTTAATTTGGAATACCAAGCTCTCTTATTATTGGCTAACATCCTTCTGATTATCCTTGGTATATTCTTATTGCTATATTATGCCTACCCATTTCCTTGAGGATGATATGGTGAGGAATAAGAGATATTAATTCATAACTATCACAGAGATCTATAAACTCCTTGGATCTAAAATACATTCCATTATCCATGATTAATTTGTAAGGAACTCCAAACCTAGTCAACAGATTCTCCATTAGAAAGTTTATCACTACCTTGCTAGTAGCTTGTCTGGTAGGTATTTCCTCCACCCATCTAGTAAAGTAATTTGTGGCGACTAGTATCCACCTATGTCCTCCACTTGACTTGTCTTAAATTTCACCTATAAATTCAATACCCCACATCTAAAATGGCTCCTTAGTCTACATAGGTCTAATGGGCAAAGCTCCTTTATATTCTAATTTCCCAGAGAAATTCTAGCATGGTTCACATTTTGTAATATATATAATCATAACAATCATTGAACAAACAAGGTCAATAATACCCTTCTTGCAATAACTTGTGTGTTGTATTCTTTTCAAATAAGTGACCTCCAGACACACCATTATGTAAAATTTTTAATATTTCTTTTGCTTGGTAATCGTCTAGATAGAACAACAAAACTCCATAATTCTTCCAATATAAATATCCATTGATGAATACATATTTATCTGCGTGGAGTTTCAAGGACCTCTTATGATTATCATTTAATTCATCTGGGCATTTCATATATTTTAGGTAATATATAATGTTCTTATACCATGGGCACCTTTCAATACGTATAATTGCATGCTATAGATCCAATTGGTTCATATGAGTCACCTCTAGATTAGACCATGCCATCAATTTTTCTAAACCATTTCCTCTCACCAATTTGGTTATTTGAATATTAACATTGAACTATTGGACTTGGTTAATACATATGCATCTTCTCTCAGTTACTTATTCCTGCCTAAAAATATTTTTAACAACTGCATTAGGGACATATGCTATGACTTCAGCTCCAACCAAGTAGGGTCTAAATGATATTACTATTTTTACTATTTCATAATCTTGTTTCTCATTAATATCATATTTTAATTCTACATCTTGTAATGTCTTGCTAAAGAAATAAATGGGTTACTCGTGTCCTTCATTTACCTACAACATTACTGTAGCAATTGTATGGAAAGATGCAAAGGAGAAGATTTCAAAGGGTTTAGATAAATCTGGGGACATCAAAATAGGTGATTCCTTAATGGCTCATTTAATTCTTATGAAAGCATCTAATGCTTCTACTATCCAATCTAATGATGCACCTTTCCTCGACATTTTAGCGATTGGTTTCACAATCTTAGCTAAGTTTGATATAAACCTTCTCACAAAGTTTATCTTACCAAAAAATGACTAGATTGCCTTCACTATTATTGAGATTAGGATCCTATCAATAGAAGAATTTTTTTCTAGATCAATCTTTACTCCCCCTTTGGACACAATGCGCCCCAATAAATTTCCCTTTGTTACTCCAAAATGACACTTCTTTGGATTTAGTGATACACTGTATTCTAGGGATTTTAATAATATCCTTTCCAAGTGCTTGCAATGGTCTTCAACATTTTTAGAGTATGAAGATAAATCATCTTGGTAAATTTACATGACAACATCAATCAGCTCTTCAAATGCAACATCCATAACCCATTGAAAAGTAGGTCTAGCATTTTTTAGACCAAAAGGCATTCATAAATAGACATATGTACTCTATGGCATTATAAAGGTGGTCTTATACTATTCTAATTTATTTACCTTAACTTGGTTATATCCAGAAAACCCATCCAACATGGAGAATAGATCAGTTCTTGTCACCTTTGCAATAGTTCTTCCATATAAGGAAAATCATAATTTTCTTTCAAGGATGATACATTTAAGTTTCTAAAATCCACACATAGTCTGGTGTCACCGTTCTTTTTCCTAACCGAGACTAAGTTTGATACCCAAGTAAAATGCATGATAAGTTTTATTATTCCCCCATCACTTAGACTCATTAATTACTCCTTCCTTTTTGGGTTCAAAGAAGGATTGATTGGCCTATATCTTTCTATAAAGGGCTTGACATCTAGTTTTAATAGTATCTCATGTTGGACTAATTCCTCTCTTTAAGAGTTTAGGTCATCATATGAACATGCAAATACATGCATGTACTTTCTTAGAAATTCAATCAAATTTGATATGATCTTAGGAGAAATCTCCTTCCCTATGAAAAGATTTTTTGGAGTATTATCAGTCCCTAGATTTATTTTCTCAATGTCTTCATCATTAATAGACATTGTATTTGTCTCTTCTCTGTCACCCCCATCAAAAATTATTTCTAATATCACTAATCCTCTAGGGAGTTTATTGGTCTTTAATTGGACTACCTCCTTTCTGAATAGAGTTTATTTTCCATCTTCCTCCTCAACATATGCATTGAATTCAATTTCATGCTGGTCATGTCTGTCTTCACATCTCATAAACTTCAAAATGTCATCATCATCTTCAAATACTTTCTAATTCCAAATACTATCGGGGATTGATGGTTTACTTTTGATCTCAACTTCTGAGATTCCACTCAGTTTTATGTCATCTTATTTTATTTGTACATTAGCCAAGATGTATTCCATATTAATTATATATCTATCTACCCAATTAACAAAGAAAGCATCAAAAAATCAATTCTATCCCATACCTCATTCTATAATACCTTAATCTTGTGTTCTTGGAAGCATATTTGCATCTTACTTGAGAGATGATCAATACTGAATCTTTGAACACACTTAGCAATTTGATCCCATGTCTATAAGAAACATTCATTCCTAATATCAATTCCTCATATTTAGCTACATTATTTGTGCGGTAGAAGTCTAGTAGGGAAGAGTACTTGAAAAATTATTCCCTTGAGAGAAATAAACACTATTCCTGCACCATTTCCTTATTTACTGTAGGCTCCATCAAAAAACATTCTCCAAACCAACCCCTCATTTTTCTCATCTTAGATTTTTATTATATCGGTATTTCTTAGTTTAGGTTTAGTAAGTTGAACATGGAAATTATTCATATTTGTATGACAGAAACAAGTTAACTGGTTATGATCAACTTCCTTAATGATGTAGGAAGACCTTGATTCTCTATTGATTTTGAATTCCTTTCCATTCACTAGGATATTGAAATATGATAGGTATAACTATACATGTCCTCTCACCAATCCAATCTACTTCCTTGAGAGAAACATACTATAATTAGGAGAAAAATCTACCACACTTATGTCGGTTATGTAAGTAGCTTCAGGACACTCAGCTATTTCAAACTCAACATCTTTCATGACACCCACAACAAGGACTAATCTATTATCCATTGTATATCATTTCCCATATGTTGTAACCATATTTAATCCCAATTCTTTCATAACATCACAAGGCATGATATTAATAGAAACCCTCGAATCTATCATACAATTTCTCACAAGCTTGTTGTTGATCAGAAGTGTCATATGGAATGGGTTAATCTAAGAAGGGATTTTAGTTAATTTGGTGCCAATATATAATTCAGGCACGAGCTCTTATTATTTAATCTTAGTGACCCCATTTTCTCCTTAGGTACACTATTAAATAATTTTATAGCGTTGTGCTTGTATTGTAGCAATTTCATCATTTCTAATAATGTGACTGACTCCTTCATTTGAGATAGAGCACTTGTGATATCAAAAGTAGCTGTAGAAGTAGTTTGTGCTAATTTCACTGGCTCAATCTTGTTAGAACCCTCCATCTTGGATGGTTTGACTTATATAGTGCTATCATTTTTAACTTTTCTTTCTAATTGTTTAGTTATGGTTTCTGCAATTCCTTTCAATTTTTGATTAGTTTCTTTCATTAAAAATATAGCAGGCTTACCTTGGTCTGCATTCACTATCCCCCCTCTCAAATTATAAGTACTCCTAGCTTAGGATATGACAACAATAGTCAAAGCTTTAATTTCTTCTTTGATAGGCCTCCTCATTCTAGGAACATTTTCATCATCATCTGAGAACTCATTTTACATGTAACAATGTTGATTGTACTTTTGGGACCTAATATCAATTTCACATCCCTCTTCACATGAATTAGAGTCACTAGTACCTCTAAATGTTTTCATTGATACTATGTTAACAATCTGATCAAGATCAAAATCTTCATCTTCTGTATTTTGTTCCTATAAACTTTGTTCTACAACAAACTGTTCAGGTGAATGAGGCAAGTTCTAAGCTATACACCAAGGACTTTCATTAACTGTATTATTACCTTTCCTTCTTAAAGGATAGATGGTGTATCATTTTTTTTTGGCATCTAAGGTATTCCATCTTTCCAATTTATATTGTATGGCATATCTTGTAACCTTATCATATCATTCTTGCCAAATTGTGGTTTGTCATTTCTGCTATACTAAGGCCTATCATTTTTACCCACTTTTGTTGTGAGTTCCTTCAAAGTACATATGACTTTGTATAATTTTTCATCTTCCTTGTTGGGTTTTGAGGCTCTACATTTATGAATTTTAGCATCATCCCTCTTTCATAGTTTTCCAAAAGCTTTCCTATTATTTCCTATGGTGGCTAAAATTCTACATGCATCTGTCAAGGTATGTGGATTTCTTGATTTAATTTCAAAATTTTCTTTACTATCATAGGCATCCATATAAAATACCAAACAGATCTACTCAGTGGGTTTCATCTAGGTAGGAACTCTATTAAGAAATTTATGAAACCTCTTGTTGAACTCAACCATTGATTCATTGTATCCTCTCTTTACATTGGTCAACTCATGTAAATAAAATTAAGGATCATTGTGGTCTCCATATTCTTCATGGAACACTTTTCTGAAGTCCACCAATTTACTGATCAAAGCATCAAACAATCCTTTATAGCGTTCTATAGCATCATCATTCAACGATTGTACAAACAACTTTATATATATGTCCTCATGGAATACTTCATGATTCTCCATATTTTTCTGAAACCTTCTCATGTGACTTTCACTATTTTCAACAATACTTCCTCTAAATTTAGGAATGCCATCTTTCCATTCATTTTTTTCATCATGTGAGAAAACAAGGATTTATGTAAAGTCCTATGGTTTATATTTGTTGACACTCATGGGGCCTCTTTCAAATGCAAAAGGATCTACTTGAAAGTGGGTTTCATGGTTTCTAGGAACATATTGGTATTGACCATTGTGATTTTTGAAATTATGGTAGTAAGGAGGAGGTGGTGGTGGATTATAATTTGGAAGTTTTGATGATGAGGCCCATAAGTAGATTGATCATACTATCCTTCATGGTAGTTTCCTCCTTTTTGGCAGTGGTTATTATTAGGAGGTACATGTTGATATCTTTCTCTTCTACCCTGGTTATTTGCATATAAATTATTATTGTGAACTCTGTACTAATTCTAAGTGACACCCCTCCCACCATTCTGGTCATTCCTTCCTTGTATATTTTCAGGGGTCCTTTCACCTTGGTTGGACCTTTGAGAATTATATTTTGATGCCTCAGGTTTGATCCATCTACTAAGGGTACCCTTTATTTCTTGGGATAGTCCATTATTCTGATCCATGTCCTATAATTCTTTCATGATAGTTGTAAGGCCAGTTAGATGCTCCCTTATTCGTTGCTTCACCTACAACCTATGGTTCTCCTGATCCTCAGTTTGAACTCCCTCTGAACTTTTACTTGATGACCCAGAAGTTTCAAAACCAGGAGGGTATGTAGGTCTTTGGTATTTATCTACATTATTGACAATGGTCAATATCATATTTTCTTCAATTGATCTTTCTAGTTTATGAATACCACTTTTATTTGCATAGTATCTTGGCATTCCAAATTCTGGCTCAGAGAACCTTCTTGCATCTTCAAATCCCAATTGAGTTGAGTTATCTAATTCTCTTTTTTTTTGTTTAGTTCTTCTCTTATTCTGATCTAACTCATTATGTTTTATTGAATGACCTTGTGTTAATGATTTTATTCCAAACATACAAGATTGAGCTTGCGAAAATCTAAGAGTTAGATGTCTTAAATTAGTTCTTTTAGATTCACAGATTATTTATTTGTTCATATACTTTCAATTTTATTTTAACTAGAGTCACCACCTTATTGTGAGGAATATTTTACACTAATATTCATGGGTTCCTTCTCCAACTGAGTGCTTCTTTTATGTCACCAAATATTTTGGATTATATCCTTAATCAGTCCCCAACAGACTCCTCAATATGTTGGTTCCCAAATCAACAAATTGGAAAGCTTACAAAGGATGTCAAGTTTTTCTATCAATCTCTTTCAGTGATTTGGCCAAATAATGAATTTTATCCTTTAGAGTATTGAACTCCTACACTTTAGGCTCTACAGAACCAAGGCAGGTAAACCTACACTTCAACTTCTCTCCAAGTTGAAGTTTTTTTAAGAAAATGTGTTCTTTTGATGATTGATATATGGTATCCCAAAATGGCATTGAGATATGAAATTAGAAAATTCTTCTATCTTCTTCTATCCTACTTATTTATACTTCCTTATATCTTACTAATTGTATAGATTCCTTCTATTTTACTTGACTTTTGATCTCTTCCTTCTGATTTGTAAATATCCTTCTAATTAATATTATCAATTTATGTTTTTACTAATTTATCATTGATTCTCTACTTCTAACTTTATGCATTCTTTTCTTACTCCTACTAATAAAGTTTATCCTTATGATTTTGGTTTTGATTGTTTCAGATAATTGACCAGTGCATTCAATCTATTGGTCTATAGAGTTTCTCTACTCCTTAACCTTAATGTATAACCTCTATGAGATAATTTTTTAAGACCATCACTTGGATGACCCTATCAATGGATCTGACCTTTAATTCATTCAATGATTAGACACACCACAATTAGTTCTATTGAGTTTAATTTTACTTGAAAAGGCCAATAGAACTAAATACGCATGGACAAAAACTTCTCATACAAATGTTTTTAATCAAATTGTAATGTATACAAAATAACTTATCTACAAAAAGACTCAAGATAGATCCTATTTACTTGAAATAAGAATCAAAGAGAAATTGATTAACTCAAATAATTCATCCACACATTTTAAAAGTAAAGCATTGTTATTATATACTGAAAATTTCTATTACAAGTGATGAAGTATCTCTTCTATTCTATTCTTCTTATCTCGTTTAAATACAAAATGGGTCTATATATGTGTGTGTGTGTGTGTGTGTACCTAACTATATCATCGGAAAATGGAAGCACTTCCATTTTGGACTGGTTTAGCCCTCCGAGCAAGTGGTCTGGGGTCATGTTAAATTCCTTGAATGGGTCTTAGACTTGGATCTGGCTTTTCCCACTGTTCTACCATATTTTCCACTTCTCTCCGGCCTATTTCTAGCATCTTTCTCTGTAAATTTGAGGTTTGTGACCTCAGGGTCAAGGTCGACCTTCTGGGTCAAGGTCGACCTCGACCTCACCTAGTTCAAGGTCGACCTCAACCCTTACTTAGGGTCAAAATTTCAAGATTTCAGGGTTTTCTGATGTCCGGCTTCAGGAAGATTTAATTCCTACTTCTGAGTCGGTTGTTTTGGGCTCTGAAGTAACGAATCTTAAAATTATATTTAATATAGGTCCACTTCAAGGCATATAGGTCTAATTTGAATTTAATTATCCAATGTAGACCTCTCTAGAAGATTGTGCCCTAGATTTTTATATAAGGAAGCTCTTCTCCTCTCATTTTCTCTAAGACTTGAAAAGCCAAGATTTGAAGAGAAAAAAGACTTTCAGAACCTAAGAGGCATAATCTATTGAAGTGACCATCCACTCTCAAGCATTCAAATATTCAATAATTCAATGATTCAATTCATTAAGGAGATCAATTTGTAGCCATTGAAGGATTCAAGCTCTATGGAGCCCTCTTGTTGAAGATTTCTCCATCCACATCCATGCTAGATTCTTCCTATTACAAGATCCATTTAAGATTTGTGTTGAAGATCTAAAAGAGATTAATTTGAGACATCCTAAATTCTACATTCTACATTCATTTGTAGCATACATACTTGTGGATCCAAGGATTCGAATCCTCCACAAGGGTTTCTATACAAGCAAGGTTAATTTTTTATTTACTTTGTTTATCTCTGCAATTTTAATTATATTTTAAGGTTAATTCCAAAACTAGGGTTTCACCAAGGAAAACCCCTCCACCCCAACAAAAAAAATTATTTTTCTTGTAGGTACAAGTACAGGACTGCAAATTACAGAGTAGATTTGGATACCCTTTTCGACCAATTTTCAGGATCCGTGAATAGAATTTCTGTCGGAGCAGTGCAGGTCAAGGTCAACATTTTGGGGTATAATTGCACCCCCACTTTTGGGTCAAGGTTGACCTATCTCAAAAAATGAAAATATTTTTGGGTTTTCTCTGTGTCTGTGTTTCTGTTCCAGATCCGGTTGTAGAATTTCCCGAAATCTGATACAGACACCGAAAAATAACAATTTCCATATCTGCTATATTTTGAGGTTAGTACTTGTCTTAAATTCATTTCAATTAAGGTTTTAATCAATACAAATCTATTACAAACTCTTCATCCTAAACTGGGAATGTAAGGTTTTCTTCCTTCTTATTTCTGATTGATTGATGCATTTGTGCATTGATCATTTTCTTATGGTTGATAAAAGTGGATCTTTCCTTTTGTGAAATTTGGGGCTAGGAGGAGAATCTCATCTTCCCCAAAAACCGTTAAATACATTTCAACACAACCACATCATTTCTTTCTTTACATTTTTGTGAACCCGCTTATGACAACTCTTTCTTTTGGGGTGTTAGATTTACATTTCATGTTAGATCTTGCATGCATATTAGATTAGCCTTCTTTTATGTTCTTGCATTTACATTTTCTTAGTTTATTTCATTTGCATTGCATTGGTGTATGAGATTTACTACATCCAGTCTTACTTATAATATCTCGATTAGATGAAGTTGTCAACTTATGGGTTCTTTCGATCCTGATTCTTCCCCTCCTTTCCGTAGGATCCCAGATGACAATTTGATCACTCATGATTCCAATTCTTCTATGGAGAATAACTCTTCTCTCTCATCTTATGATGAGGATGATTCTTTAAGAGTTCCTTCTGAACAAGTCCAAAAACTGTCAATTGAACTTGATAAAATGGGAAATTGGGTTATTCAAGAAAACCATAATCAAGATTCTATTCAAGCTATAGAGGCTCTTAAGAATTTCCTTCATGATAGTGAAGGTGTTAATCTCTTGCATGGTATCACTCATCTTGTGCATTTAAATGTTAAAACTTTAGCTCAAGAAGCTCAATAATTAGGATTTACTCCTCCTTTCACTAGTGTGGAACCTTCTTCTTTTTCGTTACCTAGCATTCTTGTAATACCGACCCCTTAGTCTGCTTGTCTGTGTCAGTTTCTGATCTCTTTTAGGTTTCTTATGTTTGCATTGGTTATTTTTATTGATTTTAAGGATACTTATGTATTGCTTTTCAATATGCTATTAATCCATTGTTAGTTGTATTATATCATCTATTTGCATATGATTTGTGATTATTTCATGTTGGTTATGTTTATGTTATGAAATCATTTTGATTAAGGTTTTATGACAATACTGACCCTATATTTATATGTACATGGATCATGGTGATGATTTACACTTCTATCTATTGTGTTTGGTATGGTATGGGACAAAGTCGTAGTTACTTGCTTCGGCGAAATCCACACGATAAACTGGTCTCAGGCATTATTTGTTATATTGCATGTCTATTTGCTCATCTTTGTGATGACAAATTTGTAGGTACCGAGCTACGTCTTCCCTTAATTGGCAGGAGTGAGTGTGCCCTATCACAGTATCTCAATGGTAAGAGTGGGGAGATAATATCAGGTCCAAATCCATACCCTAAACCCTTATTTTTTCCTAAGAACTAGACAAGAATCTGATTGACTATCCTAGTGGTTGAATTCGTCAAGTGATGTGGATTCGTGAGCCTGTTTGTGTGTGTTTGTGTTTGTGTTTCAGTTGTTGTCTTTTTTAGTTGTTTATCTGTTTAGATGGTTTTCAGGTGATTTAATGATGATTTTGACATGATCTAATTAATGAGTAATTATGATAAATATTAATGTTCATTATTGCACCTATAACAAGGTTAAAACATTTATATATGAAATATATGGCTATTTAATAATTAAATATTAATTAAATGCCTATAATTAATTAATTGACTTAATTATTAAGTCTTGATTTAAATAATTGAGATTTAATAAATATTAAATTCAATTAATTGTAATTAGTTGTGCAAAGTTGATTTATTGAATATTTCTTTAAGTTGCATGATTAATTAATTTATTTAATTGAAATATTCTCACATGCATTTTTAATTTAACACTTAGTTTTTATATTATAAAGTTGAGTTATGCATGCTTAAGTGAAAATTGAAAATAAAGAATTTCTTTTAATTATTAACTAGATAATTTATATTCCCTTAAGGGTTTTCATTTTTTGATAACCTAATTGCTTGGTTTTCTATATCCTTGGATTGAAAGCCATTTTGGAGTTTGTTCAATTGCGAGAGAAAGGAAAATCGAGTGATGGAGGATTTTGGAAAGCTTGAGAGCATTTTTGGAGCATTTGTAGATTCTTCTTGCTTGGATTTGTGGGTTTGTTCATCTCATTAGTTACAAAGGTAGGATCTTGTTCTTGTCATTCCTAGCTTTCAGATCCCCATCTTCTATGTGCATGTGAAAAGCAAGGATTCTTTGTGTGAAGCTTCCTTGATTGATCATTGTGTGGTTTATTGTTTAAAGTTGGAAGAATGTGTTTTTGGATCAATTTTGTGTTTTTATTCAAGTTTTCAAGTCAAATATGTGCTTGTGGGCATAAGAGTTTCAATTTATTGTTTTGGGTACAAAATGGGTATCAAGGTTTTCAATTGGAATGAATCAGTTTCAATAATGCCCTTAGGGTTTCAAATTGTAAAAATGTCTTCTTTGATTGAGAAATTATGATTGTTGTCAAAATTTTGGGTTGAGGGCCTCAGATCTATAAATTTCCTATCTTGAAAGTAGAAATTTGACCTTACCAGGTTCTTGCCCAAATTCTGGTCCCAGATATGCATGGAAAACACAAACAAGAGTTTAATTTACATGCTTGAGAAAGAAGCTCTTCTTGGAACTAAATTAATATTTAAATTAGAAGTCTTTCTTGTTTTTATAAATTTTCATGTCAAAGAAAGAAATCCCCGCTTTCTTCCTTATTGAGCTTGATTGAGAGAAATTATCCCTCATGTTAGAAAATATGCTCTAAATTAGCTTATTATTGAAAAGAAAAGAATATTCTTATTATTGATATTGAAAAATTAAATTAAAACAAAATAACCTTGCTGTAAAAATACAGACTGGTTTAAAAAAATTATTAATACATATATATAAATATATATATATTGTATTCTGGTTTTTTATTATTAAATATATTTTTAAAAGTTAAAATATATATATATATATAAAACTAAAGTGAAGTGTTTGTTTTTTAAAAAAAATAAACAAAGAAACAAAGAAAGTTTTTTATAGTGGCGGGGGCCACCACCTATCCCCCTGCAACTGCGTAGGGTACCCTGCGGGTACCACGGTATAAACCGTGGGCCACAGGGTCCGTGGGCTGCAGACCCTGGGTTCCCACAAAGGGGGCCACGTGACCCCCGTGGGTGAGTCCCTTTAAAAGGGGTTGCAGGGTGGGGCCGAGTACCCCCCCACGTGGTATGTTTTAAAAAGGTTTTTTTTTTAAACAAAAAATATTTATTTAAAGTTTTTAATTATTATTAAATGTTATTTTTTAATTTACATTTTATTTTTGTTATATTAATTAAAATTTATTTTTAATTAATAAATTTTGTTTATTAATATTAGATTAATGATAACTTTATTAATAGTTTTTGTTAAAAGTGTTATTAAATTTATGAATTAATATATGTTTACAAATATACTTATCATTATGTTAGTTAATAACAGTTATTAATTAAGATGATAGGTGATGATTAATATTCTTATTAAAATTATTTTTAATCAAATTATTTTTGGTTTAAATTGTTCATTATATTTTAATATAATAACAATACTATTTTAATTAGCTATAGATTATTAATTGAGTTGAATAATTAAATAAGGTTTATTATGTCTGGGATAGTAGTTATGTTAGGAATTCATTTGTCAAAATTTAAGGATTTAGGGATGATAAGTAATTTTAGGGAATGAAGTTGTCTAACTGATTTAATTATGTAATCTGGAACTACTTGTAATGATCCATTTATGTATGCTTATTCTGAAAGCTTTTAGGGTTACGTGGATGACTCCAATATACTTTTGCTTGTAATTATAGTCGAATGTTAGTAATTATTAAATGGATTAATTTATATGATGTGAATGTTATAAATTAATCTCTAAAGGCTTAGTGTGCATTTCCTTGAAAAATTGAATTATACTGTGATTAGTAATTTTATTAGATAAACTAATTTGTATAGTGTTACTATAAATAAGTTTATCACTGAAATTTATTTCCTTTCTGTAATTGTACTTATTATACGATGATGTGTCTTCTAAGTGACTGAATAAAAAGATTGTGTGTTTCTTTTCCTTTTTGCGATACTGCTATGTGTTAGTGGTATGTTGGGACTAGTTGGCTATCAGGAGGTAAAACCAGAGGTTTTGGGTTTTCTATTTGTATGATGTTGTGGGTTTCAGTGCATGTGCATGTTGTCATCAATTTTGGGTCTTGATCTTATTACCCAACCTTATTTTTATCAACTAGTCTTATGTGATCATGTGATAGTACTTTATGTGGTATTGGTTAATTGAGAACCAATAGTTCTTGTATGGGCAAGAATCCAGTTCGGAAGTTATGATCTTGTTTTGATATTCTTTATGATTCTCTGAGGGTGTATCCCTATAAGAGCAGGAATTAGTGATGAGGTTTTTGATATACCTTTATGATGTTTGTTTGTGAACCTAGGGTAGGTTACCTAGTTGTATAGTAGGAGGTGGCTTGCAATAAATTGTCGAAGCTCACAAGTGGCTGCTAGGACCATTTATTGTAAGTAATTGTAACAAGTGATAACATAATAATTTATTAGGAGTTTTAGAATAATCTAATAAGATATTAAGCCTCACCCATGCTTGAGCACTATTATAGGCTAGGATGGAGGATGAGTTGATGCTTTCTGCCTCGAGGGGTGTGTGGCATAGTTAGTGACTTTGTCTAAATGAGAGGTCATTGGCGCCTTGTATGGTCACTTGAGTGACGGGATCGATTGAGGAATTTCTAGGACAAAACTCAAGGGTTAGACGTACATGATGACACCTTCCTATATACAACTTAGGTTATCCTATGTGTGTCGGTTACCTCTAGTATTTTGTAGATTTCCTGATTTTGATTCAGAGAGCTTCTAGGATCTTCCTATGCATTTCTTTATGATGGTTGTATACCTTTGATGTTTCCTTTCTTGTTGTATACCCATGTGAGTGGGCCTGTTATTATCTCCTTAGCATGGTGGGAGTGGACCTTTGGTTCCACGTGGTCGGGTGGTAGTGATTCTTATTACCATTGAGATCCGATGTTCATCTTCATACTTGGATGATCCTTGTTGCAGTTCTTCTTCTATCTTCTTATTCTTCTAGAGACTTGTACAGTTTCATGAGTTATATATTTGTACCATATGTGTATATTGGATGACATCTTTTGGAGGATCTATTATATTGTATTGTTATGTATTATTGCATACCCTGTGACATGTGCAGTGGATGTTGATTCAGTTGTATATGTGGTCTTATTATATGAGATGTATATTATTGGATTCAGTTGATGTATCCTTTATGTTAGTCCTTATAGTTGTTATTCATAGATTATTTTTCTTAAGTAATTCTATGTCAAGGAACCCTAGAGTTTTGTAACCCTTATTGAGTTGTACTTATGTATGTGTCATGTTATCTCATATGTTGCTTCTGCATTGTTAATATTATTGTTTATAAATATTAAAAAGAAAATTATCCTGTTATCTTGGTTGCATGTTTAGGTTAGTTCTCCTGGGTTCCCTGGCAAGGCATTATAAATTTTTCTTACACTCCTCCTTTGATGACTACATATCTTCCATATTCCAATCCTCTAGCTATGAATCTTCTGGTTTCATCTCTTCCTATGAGTGTTCCACTGGTGTCTCTACCTACCTCACAACCTTCTTACCATAGTGCTCCTTTTACCTATTTCAATCCTCTTCCAACCAAGGTTCCAAGTGTTCCATTGGTTGTATCTTCCATTCCCGCCACTTCCTACACTTTTCCTAGTGTTCCTAATGTTTCTATACCTCCTATTTCTTCTAATGATTCCACAATCATTAGTCCGGCTCAAACTGTGTCCTATTTGCAACAACAACTTGTGTCCTTAACTCAATCCAAGTTTAGTATTCCTACATGTGACATGGGTAACCCTTTATCCCTAGATATTATTCATACTCCTATCCCTCAGAAAGCCGATATGCCTCATCTTGAGAATTACAATGGTAAGGGAGATCTTGTCACTCATGTTAAAACATTTCAAATCCTTTATAGTGACTATGCTCATGATGATAGTATTTTAGCCAAGTTGTTTGCTAGAACCTTTCGTGATATGGCCTTGCAATGGTATTGTTCCTTGCCTCCTTATTCTATTGATTCTTTTCCAAAACTTTCTAATGTCTTTATTCAATAGTTCCAAAATAGAATTGGTCTACAAGTGTCCTTAACTGATTGATGCATTGTAAATAGAATACTAAAGAAAAATTGACTGAATTTATTGGTAGATTTAAGCATTTGTATGCTCAAATTTCTTATCATGTTCCTCATATTGATATTCAACATATTTTTATTTATAATTTGCAAAAGGATATTAGAGATAAGATTCTTCTTACTAAATTTATCTCTTTTCAACAACTTTGTGTAGCGCTTCATCATTATCAATTACAAATGAGTCAATTTGAGAGAAACACTCCAATGGCTCTTGTTCTAGTTGATAAGAGTGATTTTTCTCCTAATCCCAACAAGTTTCAAAACCCTAACAAATATGTCAAGATAAATAAGCAAGGAAATGCAGTTGCTTGTCAAGTTGTTGTTGCATCCAACAATGCCACTTCTACATCCACTGTTTTTCATTTAAATCATACATTTACTCCTATTTCTGAATCTTTACATTATATTATGAGTAAATTTTTTACTTCTAATATTATTACTTTGCCTCCTATTTGACCTCTTCTTCCTACTACGATGGCATGAAAATCCTTTGATCCCAAAGCCTTTTTTCAATACCATCATCAGAATGGCCATGATACTGAGAAGTGTTATTCTCTAAAACATAAGATTCAAGACCTAATTGATTCTAATGCTTTATCTATTGATAATTTTGATGGTAGTGGGAACAAATTTGTCTGACATCCTAATCAAAACCTCAAAATCTATACGAATCCTTTTCCTACACATGATACTAATACCATTATTCATCCATCTTCTGTGGACATTGTTTGTGATTCAAAGAAGGATGATCTCAATCATATTGTTAACCATGTGGAGCATGTTCTTTTGTCTCAACCTGTCTCTCCACCCAAGCCTCAATCTCAACCTCCTATTCAAGCTCCTCCATCTCAACCTCAACTTCAAGTTCCATCTAAGCCTAAACCAAAACGTCAAACTAAACCTTCAAAACAACCTATGGATAAAATACCTAGGGAACTCTCGATCACCTTTGATGATTCTAAGACTATTAAAGCTCCTGATAGTCCCCTCTATATTTATGCTAGGATTTCAAAGATATCTACGCGTTCTTTTCTTGTTGATCCTACATCCTTAGTCAATGTCATTACTGAAGAAAACCTTTCTATTAAGAACTTACAACATGATTATTATGATACATCTAACATGTGGAACCAAACTTGTAATGGTTTTCTCTATCCATGATTTGGATCTATTAACTTACCTGTTGAACTTTGTGGTAAAGTTGTGGACACTACCTTCGTTCTTGTCCCTACTTCTGACTAGTTTCAAGTTAAGCTTGGTTTTCCTTGGTTGACTTCCATACATGTCATTTCTTCTCCTATCCATAAGTGTATTAAGTTCATTCATGATTAAGAGGTGAAAACAATTAATTATATTTTATATCAACCTTCTAGGCCTACGGATTGTGCTACCCTTGACTTCTTTTGGCCTTCGTTACCTAATTTATGTTCTTCTCGACCTGATAACCTTTTTTTCTCATATCAAGCCTATAAACATTACAATATTCTTGAGTTAAGCATGCCTCAGATAGATCTTAACCATGGTCTTTAGCCTATGCCTTCCATACCTCCTTTATCCATTGCTTCTAGTTATGTTAATCAAGCTCCTAGTGTTCTTTTCAGAATCCTACTAATCCTCCTATAGAACCTGTGAAGGAACCAATTGTTATTCCTCCTAGTTCTCAACATATTTCAAACAAGACAAAATGTAACTGATCTACTAGTGAATTTCATAAGAAGCATCAAGATCAAGCTAGGGATCGTACCTCTGTTCTTTGAAATTATTTACCTTCTTTTGACCAACCAACGCCTGATGTGTTGGAAGAATTTAATGTTAATAATGATGTTAAGATGAATGATTATGATGATTCTATTGGCATCTTAGATTATATTTCAATTAATCTTGATGAAGAAGATACTCTTCATGATCATATTGATGCTAATGATGATTACGATACTATAAATCTTGATACTGATGTAGCTCATATACTTTCCACACAACTAGTAATTACACCTATTATCGAATATTGCGATTCTCAAGAGGATCCTTTTTTGGAACTAGCTAAATTATTCCTACTATGTTGGATATAGTCCCTCTTGTGAGTTTCCTGCCTTCCCTAAGTGATATAGACCTGTTGGTAAACCAATTGTTCTTCTCCACTTTAACTCCAAAATACCCAAATATTAAAGAATCAATCAAATATAACAGTTGGGAAATATAAATAAATAACTAATTTCCCTTTGAATTTGAAGGTGCAACTCCCTTAAATGAATGATTTTCAATGAATATGAATCTTTCCTATTCTAACAGGGGTATTCTCATAACCTAAGAATAGAAGAGGTAAACCAGGCTAGGCCTAGACAGGAACTAGCTCGGGCAGATTAAATTCAACTAAATCTAACCAATCTGGAGATCTCAGTAATCATACGAGCTCTAAAAATTGGTAATGCAATGACAGATAATGAAGATGCAAATGAAAAACTAAGAATTAATGATAAATAAACAATGAGTTGATCTATTTCATAGAAACATCTCCCAAATATACAATAACACTATATTCCCCTTTGGTTAAGTGTATCAAATCATAATACAGAACTTCGGTTCAATCATAAACTGTAAATCTAATTTCAAGGAAACATTGAAATCAATAGAAAGATAAATGAAATGCAATGGAATAGTTAAAGCAATGGTATTCAGACATAAATAAATTTGACTCAGCAAAATTCCATTCTTCACACCAAAATTTAGCCGACCGTTTATTGATTTTTGGAAATAGTACATATAGAGTTCCAGAGTTGGAGCGTTACAAAAAGGGTAACCGAAATAGTTCAACTTTTCTAACAAGAAATGATAAAAACAGGTTTATCCGTCACAATATTTATCAAAATTTAGTACAAGAAGGAATCTATCTATGCTTCATCTTTCTTCCCCTTATTTAATTTAGCCCTATAGGCAACGACAACTATAATGATTGGGATGAGCTCTTTGTGTCTATTGATGTGGACATTGGTATATATGATGAGCCACTAGGAATTATCTTTGGCTAGAAATTTGACAGTGTCTACCCGATCCTTTAGCTCCTCCATAGCCTTGTAGATACACCCACTCAATTGTTGAAGATCTGGTACTTTATCTAGGCAGGAAGAAGCCTGCTCTGCCAGTTTGTCCACATATTCTAAGAAGGATTTCTACATGTTGGTCACTCCAATAATTTCCTTTCCATGGCCACTTGTCTTTGATTTCATGTGGAGGCCTTGAAGGAGTTTAAAATTTATGTTTTGTTCCTCTTTGATTTTGACATTTGTCTGCTGCAACCCTGCTTCAGCTTGGATGATCATCTCAATCTTAAATTCTAGACTTTGGAGCCATTCAATCAAAGGCTCATCTCCTTTCTGCAAGATCTTGGCCTTTATTTCCTCCTTTGTCTTCATCTTCACTACTACATGTAGCATTACTATGCATTCTTGACACTTCACTCTTTTCACCGTGAGAGTCTGCAAGTTTTGGTCAATATTATTTCTCTTCTTTTCCAACTTTAGGAGAGTGTCACCTAACTTCTCAACAACTACAAGCCCTTTAGACCTGAGTCTTCCGATCTATTTCCTACCAATTTTCCCAAAATGCCTATACTCTTGCAACTTGGAAATGATAGCTTGATTCTTGGCAGTATTGGGATCGAAAATTATTTGAGCACTGGGAACACTAGAATTTGGAGTGATGAGCTGCCTGATGAAATTTGTCAACTCACTAACTTCTTCTTTGAGTTGCACTTTAGAAGTCTTGAGCTCTTTGAGCTCTTCTTCAATCACTACATTGGTATATTTCCACCAATCCACTTTGGGGTCATGACGGGCCAACCCCATATCGAATGACTGCAACTGAAAATCAGAGGTAGTCATGTCCTTGAATCTACCCTCCTTCATGAACTTGGCAACTTCCATGGTGAAATACCTAGTTTCAGGATCTCGGCCTATTGTAGACATTGTCTTGACTTTCTTAACTTTACTCATAGTGGTGTTGGGTTGTAAGGCATGTGAAAGGGTATTATTGTTGGATGTCCCTTCCTCTACTCTCTTCCTCTTGTGTTCCAGAGTGTTCTCTATCCAAGATTCAACACTAGTAACTTTGGAAGCAGAGACCAGTTCTTCTATGAACAACTTCTCAATCATAAGAGGAGTAGCTTTGGGTCTGCAAGTAAATGGGTTCACCAAAGTAGGAGATGAGGAGACTAATTTAATGACTTGTGCAGCTTTCTCTTGCTTCCCCACCCCCTCATCTGATTCTGTAACTAAAGTACTGGAGCTATCTTTTCCCACCTCTACTATAGTAGGGGATCGTCACCTTGGAGTATCTTGAATCAAGGTGTCAACTTGTGTGTCTAGAACACTAACCTTAACTGATTGCTCAGGTCTTGCACCTTTAGTGAGCTCAACTGCAGACTTGGCCAGGTCCTTGGAGACTGCTTCTTCAATTGAGTTGATTTTTGGAAAAGGGCCCTCTCTACATGTCTTCTCTAGTGGGATATCTTTCTCAGGAGGTCCATCACCTCCACCTACTGGATGAACTAATCCTTTAGCTGTAGTTGAGGTTGTTGTTGAGGATGTTACAGGAATGTTAAAAGTATCCTTTGTAGGAGTTTATTGAGAAGGAGGCTTCCTCTCTGACCTCTTCCTTCTGCCTATCGTCCACTCGACCCACTACTCCATCCTTTTGTAGATCCTACCCATCAAGGTCTGCAAGTCATTAATGGCTTGACCTAGCATGGGTTCAGAAGTTATAGGGAGGGGCTTTATCCTTTCTAAATATGTATTGTCATACATATGCTGGCCACCATCTTCTATCCCTTCAATTGCAATGTTAACTTTGAACTTTTTAATTTGTTCAATAGTTAACCTTGCGTAGAATATTTCACTACTTTCTAAGTCATCCATGCAGTTGGACCAATAGTCTTTAATATCATCAATGTGATGGATAGCATGACTCATTTGCAGGTGATATTGGGCACAATTTAATGGATCATACTGCGATGTAAGAACATCATATGTCTCTAATTGAAACCTTTTTGAGAATGTTTTCAGAACATTCTTTGCTTCAGACTGGGAGGCACAACTATAAGCTCCAATGGTCATTGGGAAATCATAACCTTTCTTCTTAGCATTAGCATAGATCAGATTCACTTGGACTACTTTCCTCATTACTTCAACTATCATGATCATGTCATCAGGATATCTAGGCAGCTTCAAAGGGAAGTCATCAAATCCTGCAAGATGAATATATGAGAAATCTGAAAAATTGAATAAAGTAGCACCATAAATAGCTGATAAATGCCATGGCTTCAGGAGAAAATTTCCTTTCTGGGCAACCCTGTAGCTCCCTTCACAGTGGCATTGTTAATGCATCATTAACTTTGAGATACTTATCATAACTGTTATGTAATTGCAAACAGGGGAATAATTCATAACTCTTAACATCCTCTGGAAATTCTTCTAATCTAGGAAGCCCTGGCCAAATTTGAATTGTGGCCAATATATATAATAAGACTGAAGACATGTAGAACTCATTCTGATGTTTAGCTCTACTTTAGGCACTGGATATATTTTCACTTACCATAAGGGCCCAATAAATGAAATGGTGTTGAGAGAAGATCACCCGGACTAAGAAGAAATGATGTTCAAAAAAATTTAGTGCATCACTCTCACCTCTGATCCTATGGAGAAGTACCAAGATATCTATGATTTCTAGCTTCAGGTTCGTGCCATATAATGTTTTAGGCAACTTGCCCTTGGCACTCCTCTGTTCTTGAAACCATGACTTCATTATTTCCTTCTTCCACACCACCTTCTTTGCTCCGTACTCGGTAACCACCCAACTATATGTCATCTCTGACTATTTACCCTGCTTTAGAATGTGCAAGGAGTTCTAGATGGAGTCTTGATCAATGGAGAGTAGCACCATGTCATTAGGCAAGAAAATTTGCTTAGTATTTGGATTATACTAAGCTATATATTCTCGAACCAGCTCTGGCACTTGAACTACAATGGGAAAAATAGCGGCTTCAACCAATCCACTCTCCTTCAGTCACCATGGAAAACACACTCTACAGGTGATTTTCCACCAAGGAGAAGCCTAAAACCAATTTTCTGCCAATGCTACAAAATGGAGTGCCAACGCTAAAGACTTCGAATGTAAATAGAACCAATGTTAGAAACCTCTGAAGGATGATCTTTACCAGATTTGGGAACTTAACCTACCAGATGAAATATGATCTCAAATAAAAATTCCTTCTAGTTTACAAAAGAGAAGTCAAATTGGAGAAATCTGATAAAGGCCTCCTAGGTTAAGGGGAAAACTAGACTTAGACTCAAGACTCTCGTGAAGATCTCTAGACCAATGCTACACACTAAACTTCCAATTCTGTCTAAAGGTATGTAGGAAAAATATGGGGCAACAACTGGCTCTATCTGGGGACTTGGACATTGACATGTCCAAGCAAGGGACTCAAAACTCTAGTTTCACAAAGCTTAGCAAAAGGATGGCTCAAAACAAAACTAAAGCAAAAACACAGAAAGGAAAGCAAGGAAACGAAACCTAACTAAGGAAAATAAAAATGGGAACTAAACCGAACAATTATACAATACAGGGGTTACCTGTTTTAGATTTAGATCTGGTATAGTTTCTATTCCCAACCATTGTATGTCAATTTAAAAGAATTTTTCTCAAAGGCCTGATGGATCTTGAAAGGTCCTTTCCACAGTGTTTCAAATTTTCCATGCATGCCTTTGGGTGCCTTGTACTTATCCCATAACAACACCATATCTCCCTCCATAAATTTCTAGGGTCTACTCTTTTTATCAAACAAGTTCTTCACGCACATTTTATGTTGTGTGATGTGATCCACCATTTTCTCCCTTTCCTCTTCAAGTTTTTTTATGTAAAGAATCCTCTTTTCTAAACAATCTTCATATACACCATCTTCTACTGTCATTCTCAATCTACAAGTTGCTAACTCCAATGGCAATGGGAGACTAGCTTTGTCCCCGTACACAAGTTGAAAAGGTGATACGCCAATGGATCTTTTGGGAGTGAATCTATCTACCCAGAGGGCTTCATATATTTTCTTATGCCAAGTTCTTTGGTTATCTTCCATGAGCTTCTTCATGATGTGCACCAAGTTTTTGTTACTGGACTCAGCTTGACCATTTCCTTGAGGGAAATAGTCATATGAGTGACTGATCATAATTCCATACTCAAAATAGAATTTGGTAATTTCCTGAGAAGAAAAGTATGCGGTCTTATCCATAACTAACTTAACAGGCATGCCAAACCTTACCAGGGTGTTTTCTTTGATAAACTCACCTACTACCTCTGAAATAGTTTTCTTGATTTCTTTTGCCTCCATCCATTTCATGAAATAGTCTGTCATAGTGATTATGTAGGTATGGCCTGTGCTAGATGTTGGATTTATAGGACCAATAAAATCAAGATCCCATTTCTGAAAAGGACCCTCAATTATCACTGGTCTGAGAGGTAGCTCTACTAGCTGTGGATTTCCAGTAAAAATTTTGCATTTCTCACATCTTTCCACCCAATGATATGCATCTTTGAACATTCCCAGCCAATAATAACATTGTCTCAATATCTTGAATGTAGTAACTGATGAGGAAAAGTGTCCCCCACAGGCTTCATCATGAAACACCTTTAACAACTTTTCTTGTTGTTGTTTGTCAACACACCGGAGGAAAGTCCCATCTATAGATCTCTTATACAATCTATCTTCCCAAATAACATATTTAGAAGCTTTATGTTTCAAATCTCTTCTTTTTTTTTATGTCAATCCTTCGGGACATGCACTGTATGTTAGAAAATATGTAATATTTTCAAACCAAGGGTCTTGCATACTTACTGCTAAAACTAGTTGCCTTGTTTAATGATCTTCATCCACTTGATTTTCTGCCATTCCTTTGCACAGTGCATTTCCTCTCACCAACTTGGTGGGTTTGATTTCTATGTTGTATTCCTTAGTCTTAGCCACCCATGATCCTCTATTATTACATCCCACGTCCTGTTGAGTCAAAATACTCTTTATTGCAATGTCAGGTACATATGCAAGGGAGTGAGAGTGTAAAATATAGAATATGAAGTTCTTCAAAGCCTTTACTACTGAAAAAACATGTTTTTCATTTTGAGAATATTTCAACTCATGATTTTTCAGAGGTGTGCTCATAAAAGCAATAGGAGCTTGAACTACTTTCTCATTCTCCTGCATGAGGATGGCTGACAGAGTATGTTTAGAGGAATAACAATAGATTATGAAATCATTTTTGTAGTCTGGGTGACATAAAACTGGGGCATTGGCTAAGGTGCTTTTAATTCTTTTAAAAGCTTGTTTTCCAGGGTTGTTCCATTTGAAGTTTACATTTCCTTTCATCATGTCCACTATGCATTTGGTAATTTCAAAAAAATCTAGGACAAACCTTCTGAGGAAGTTTACCTGACCGAAAAATGATTTTACTCTAGTTTTGTTCACATGTAAGCTCAGCTGCTAGATTTGTCTCACCCTTTCTGGATCAATTCTTATGCCTTCTTAGGAAACAATGTGAACCAGTAATTTCCCTTCAGTCACACAAAAAAATTACTTCTTGGGATTCAATGAAATCTCGTCTTCCCTACACCTTTGTAACACTCTCCTTAAATCATTTATATGATCAGCTCCTTTTCTAGATAACACAGTAAGATCATCCAAATACATACCAATTATTTTTTTCTTCATATCACTGAAGGAAAGATACATACCTTTCTGAAAGGTAGCTCCGATGTTGATTAACCCAAATGACATTCTGTACTATGCGAAAGTGCCCCATGGGGTAGTGAAAGTCATTGTGTTCTGGTCTGCTTTCTCCACTTCTATCTTATTGTAGCCTGAGAAGCCATCTAACATAGACATCATCTCAGCTCCAGCCATGGTCTACAATAGGTGATCCATGTTGGGAAGGGCATAATTATCTTTCAAGGAATATTGATTAATATTTCTAAAATCTACGCAGATCCTTATTTCTTCGTTCTTCTTCCTCATAGGCACTATATTCGCCACCCAGGTAGAATGATGGATAGGATATATGATCCTCACTTTAAGAATTTTATCAACTTCCCTAAATATGGCATCAACAACTTTGGGGTTGTAATTCCTTTGTTTCTACCTGAATGGAGCAGCCACAGGTTTTAAAGGAATTTGGTGATTGAATTTCCCATTCATAAAACTTTTTAAATCTTCATAACTCCAGGTGAAAACATCTTGGTATTCTAGGAAGATTTTCTTGGCCTCTTTTGTTTCTACTTTAGTGTATCATTTTCCAATGTTGATCATCTTGAGATCTTTCTCACTTCCAATATTAATTCCCTCATATTCACTTGTGGTAGGGCCTTTCTCAATTCTCTTCTTTTTAACAAAAGTATCATGCATGTTGAAAAGTTTTTCAAGTGTGACTAAATGGGGAGGGATGATATTACCTTGCAACTGGATGATATCTGACTTATCCTTCTTGTGCTTGTCATGATGGTTTCCTTTATGATTATTAGGAGTATCCCTATGGAAGTCACCATTGCTCTCCAAAAAGAGAAGGAGGTTCTTGTCATCTTCGAACACTTGCCAATCTTCTGCATTATCAGGCACAGACGGTCTATACACAACCTCTACTTGATACTTCTTATCTTTGAACTGTGGGTGAGGGAGGAGTAATGAGGCTGATACTGCTCAGGATTCCACCTTGGAATTCAACTCTCTTGGCACAGATTCAATAAAGAATGCATCTAATGCTTTGATTTCATACAACACTCTGTTCCTGTAGTTTTTTAATCTATGATTCTTCACAGAGTATTGATTCTCGACTTGGTGCATAATTAAATCAGCATCACCTTGAGCTCTAAAAATTTTCACGCCTTTCTCCTTTGCATAAATATTTCATAATAGTAGGGCTTCATATTCGGCTATATTATTGGTGTTTGCGAACTCCAATTTATAAGCCATGGGCTCACATACTCTATCTGGAAATATTACGACTACGTTTACACCAAAGACGTACAACTATCATAAAATTCTAGAGTCCAGATCTGTGGTGGCATTTCTTTAGTGGAAGACTGCTTTTCCTCTTTTTCAATTTCATCTTCTCCATCGTGGTCATCTGTAAATAACATATAGTTTCCAAATTATAATTCTTGATATAGAATTTGGGCTTTAGGGTCATCAGATTTTAGCACTGTGAACTTAGCTTTCTCTTCGGGAACTAACTTTATCTTTTTTATACCCACTGGGATTAAAGCTTGAGACTAATCCAGCTTTATTTCCCCTCCTAGATCTCTGCAAAAAATTCTACATAGCAACAATTCGTAACTAGCAGGTATATGAGCAACAAGTATTGTTAACAACATTTCCTTCTCAGGGTGTAGTGCTAGAGCCACTTGAGAATCTTTGATTTGTCCAACCATAGGTACTTGGTTGGAATCCATGGAGTAACACCTACCATGAGATTTAGTGAGGGTAAGACTTAAAGATTTAGCTACAGTTGATGGCATTACATTGTCTGAGGCTCCTGAGTCTATTATGCAATTACTTAATTTGCAACCATTAATATACAATGAAACATAGAATGGATTAGGACTTTGGCCCGGGAAGGTAGACAAAATAGATGACTCTCCCTGCTCAATTGGGTCTGCAAATATAGACTCATTTTCTATAGAAGTCATGAAATTTTGGTTTAAATTTTTATTCCCTTCTTTACAGTAATCTACTAGTTTTTGCAGTTGTATAGGAATAGAGTTAAGATAGTCTATGGGAGAAATATGAATTCTGGAATCTCTATAGAATTGAATAATGTCAAAAGAGTTTTGTTCCTTACCCAGTTGTATAATCCTCACTCCTTGGTTGGCCTCCTTATAATTGGAAGTAGATGCCTCATTATTTTTTGGTGGAGGTGTGGAAGCAGGGCATTTATCTTTCTGACTCTGGGTCAATACTATGTAGGAAGTCCCATCTATGGTAGCATAACATGTTGCTTCTCATTCTAAATCTGATTTGTACTCTAAATATAAGTTTTTAGAGTCTCCATGTGAGTATGAATCTGGTTCAGCTCCAGATACTCTAGTATTCCACTCATCAGTCTGATGCATTTGCCAAGCATGAGCTACATCGGGGAAACTTTTTCCATCATGATCTGTCATTAGGTGAGATGCACACATGTTTCCCCTTTTAGGAGGAGCTTCTATAGCTAGCCTTTGTGGTGGAGGTATTAATTGTAATTTCTTTCCCTCAACATTCCTCCCGTCATTTTTTCTTCAAGGATGCTCTTGAAAGTTTTGCTGGTAGGGATTATTAAATCTGGGAAGTTGCCTCTTGAAGGCAATGAATTCATTGGATAATTTTTGAATCATCTCATCTGATGATGTGGTGTTACTATTACTGGCTCTAGATTGTATTTCTCTCTTCCACTTTCCTGATGAGATCACGTGGTCTTCAAGTTCTACATCAGTTCTTTGTGTGGCATCCAAATCTTCTGTGTTTACTCTTCTTAAATCATAGTTGATATCAGGTGGCATAGCACTTATGAAGAATGTTCTCAAATTCCCCGCAGTAGGTCTATCAGCTGCTAGGATACAATTTACAAGATTGTTAAATTTAGCCACAAAATCTCTCATACTAATAGAAGGCTCTTTCTTGATAGAAGTCAATTGTTTCAACAAGGCATGCTCATCTTCAGTAGTTTTAAATCTTCCTTCAAAAGCAGCTCTCATAGAAGCCCAATCTGTGATAGAAGAATTGAGAAAGTGATGGAACCAATTAGGAGCACCTTCAACAAGGGTTCAACAAATAATCTGACGGCCACATCTTCTTCTCATACTGCTAAGATATTAACTAAGGCAAATAATCCAGCAATGTGTTCATCTGTAGATACTTTCCCATCTCCAAAGAATTTTGGGAAATTCTTCCTTGAACTTGAGGGAAGGGGATTAAATGTTGCTAATTGTAGTGGTCCAAATGCAACACCCCAAGGGCCTGCCATAACTACTTGAGGTAGATAAGGTGTTAGATTGAAAAAAGGAGGATCAACCACTCCATACAAGGTTAACACTTGGCAAGTGGTAGACAAAAGAGTAGATTGTTTGGGAGGTGAAGGAGATCTTCTCTTGCTCTTGGCAGTTCTATTTCCTTGATGAGGTACTTCAAGTAGAGTGAAATTAATATCCGCAAGTCTCTCAAAGACTGGGTTTGTACTACTTTCCTTTTTTGCACTCCTAAAAAATATTTTAGGCTCCAGGGCTTCAACTAATTCTATGGTCTAACTTCACTCTCTACTTGGTGTTGTGCCCTTCTTAGTTTTCTCCTTCAGATGGCACCTTCAAGCACTTCTTCTGTAGCTTCTTCTTGTCTGAGCACTTGACTGGCTTTCCTATAATGTTCATTGTTTCTTCTGTAACTCCAAACAAAAGTATTCAGTGAGGAAATGAGATCCTCTTGATAGTCTTGGAACCCAAGATTCAGTTGGAGCACATGATTTATGTTTTCATGGGGAAGCACCATCTTTCCTCATGGTATTGCTTCTGGTATAACAAATTTTCATTTCCCTAGCAGAGTCGCCAAAAATATGTTGGTAAACAGATTGTTCTTCTTCACTTTAATTCCAAAATACCCAAATATTAAAGAATTAATCGAATACAACAGTTGGGAAATATAAATGAATAACTAATTTCCCTCTGAATTTGAAGGTACAGCTCCCTTAAATTAATGATTTTCAATGAATGTGAATATTTCCTATTCTAACAGGGGTATGCTCTTAACCTGAAAATAGAAGACGTAAACCAAGCTAGGCCTAGACAAGAACTAGCTTAGGTAGATTAAATTCAACTAAATCTAACCAATCTGGAGATCTCAGTAATCATATGAGCTCTAAAAATAGGTAATGCAATGACAGATAGTGAAGATGCAAATGCAAAACTAAGGATTAATGATAAAGAAACAATGAGTTGATCTATTTCATAGGAACATCTCCTAAACATAGAATAACACTAGACTCCCCTCTGGTTAAATGTATCAATTCATAATATAGAACTTCAGTTCAATCATAAAATGTAAATCTAATTTCAAGGAAAACATTCAAATCAATAGAAAGATAAATGCAATGCAATGGAATAGTTAAAGCAATGGTATTCAGACATACACAAATTTGACTCAACAAAATGCTATTCTTCACACCAAAATTTAGTCGATCGTTTATTGATTTTTGGAAATAGTACATACAGAGCTCCAGAGTTGGACTGTTACAAAGAGGGTAACCAAAATGGTTCAACTTCTCTAACTAGAAATGATTAATAAATGTTTATATGTTGCAATATTTATCAAAATTTAGTACAAGAAGGAATCTATATATGCTTCAGCTTTCTTCCCCTTGTCTAATTTAGCCCTATAGGCAACGATAGTTGTAATGATTGGGATGAGGTCTTCATGTGTATTGATGTGGACATTGGTATATTTGATGAGCCACCTAGAATTTTCTTTGGCCAGAACTTTGACAATGTCTACCTGATCCTTCAGCTCCTCCATAGCCTTGTAGATACACCCACTCAATTACTGAAGATCTCATACTTTATCTAGGTGGGAAGAAGATTGCTCTGCCAGTTTGTCCACATATTTTGACAAGGATTTCTACATGTTGGTCACTCCAATCATTTCCTTTCCATGGCCACTTGTCTGTGATTCCATTTGGAGGCCTTGAAGGAGATTAAAATTTATGTTTTGCTCCTCTTTTATTTTGACATATGTCTACTGCAACCCTGCTTTGGCTTGGATGATCATCTCAATCTTAAATTCTGGACTTTGGAGCCATTCAATGAAAGGATCATCTACTTTTTTCAATATCTTGGCCTTTATTTCCTCCTTTGTCTTCATCTTCACTGCCACATGCAGCATTACTATGCATTCTTGACACTTCACTCTTTCCACCGTGAGAGTTTGCAAGTTTTGGTCAATGTTATTTCTCTCCTTTTCCAACTTTAGGAGAGTTTCACCTAAATTCTCAACAACTACAAGCCCTTCGGACCTGATTCTCTTGATCTAGTTCCTACAAATTTGCCCAAAATGCTTATCCTCTTGCAACTTGGAAATGATAGCTTGATTCTCTACAACATTGGGATCGAAAGTGATTTGTGCATTGGGAACACTAGCGATCAGAGTGATGAGCTGCCTAATGAAATTTATCAACTCACTAACTTCTACTTTGAGTTGCACTTTAGCAGTCTTGAGCTCTTCAAGTTGTTCTTCAATCACTACATTGGTAGACTTCCACCAATCCACCTTGGTATCATAACGGGCCAACCCCATATTGAATGACTGCAACTAAAAATCAGAGGTAGTCATGTCTTCAAATCTACCCTCATTCATAGGCTTGGCTACTTCCATAGTGAAATGCCCAGTTTCAGGATCTCGGCCTAGTGTAGACATTGTCTTGAATTTCTTCACTTTACTCATAGTGGTGTTGGGTTGTAAGGCCCATGAAATGGTATCTTTGCTGGATGTCCCTTCCTCTACTGTCTTCGTCTTACATTCCAAAGTGTTCTCTATCAAAGATTCAGCACTAGTATCTTTGGAAGCAGAGACCAGTTCTTCTATGAACAAATTCCTAATCACCGGATGAGTAGCTTTGGGTCTGGAAGTAAATGGGTTCACCAAAGTAGGAGAGGAGGAGACTAATTTAATGACTTGAGCATCTTTCTATTACTTCCCCACCCCCTCATCCAATTCTATAGTTGAAGTACTGGAGCTATCTTCACCCACCTCTACTATAGTAGGGGATCCTCACCTCAAAGTATCTTTAATCGAGGTGTCAACTTGTGTGTCTACAACACTAGACTTAACTAATTTCTTGGGTCCTGTACCTTTAGTGAGCTCAACTGTAGACTTGGCTAGGTCCTTGGAGACTACTTCTTAAGTTGAGCTGATGTCTAGAAGCGGGCCCTCTTCACATGTCTTCTCTAGTGGGATCTCTTTCTTAGGAGGTTCATCGCCTCCACCCGCTGGCTGAACTAATCCTTTGGCAATAGTTGAGGTTGTTTTTGAGGATTTTGTGGGAATGTTTTAAGTCTCATTTGCAGGATTTTGTTGAGAAGGAGGCTTCCTCTCTGACCTCTTCCTTCTGCCTGTCGTCCACTCGACCCACTGCTCCATCCTTTTGTAGATCCCACCCATCAAGGTCTGCAAGTCGTTAATGGCTTGACCTAGCATGGGTTTGGAACTTATAGGGAGGGGTTTTATCCTTTCTAAATATGTATTGTCATACATATGCTAGCTATCATCTTCTAGCCCTTCAACTGCAATGTTAACTTTGAAATTTTTAATTTGTTCAATAGTTAACCTTGCGTAGAATCTTTCTCTTCTTTCCAAGTCATCCTTGCAGCTAGCCCAATAGTCTTCAATATCATCAATGTTATGGATACCATGACTCATTTGCAGGTGATCTTGGGAAAAATTTATAGGATCATACTATGGCGTCAGAACATCATATGTCTCAAATTGGAACCTTTTTGAGAATGTTTTTAGAACATTCTTTGACTCAGACCGGGACGCACAACTGTAAGATCCAATGGTCATTGGGAAATCATAACCTTTCTTATTAGTATCAGTACATATCAGATCCACTTAGACTTCTTTCCTCATTACTTCAACTAGCACGATCATGTGATCAGGATATCTGGGCAGCTTCAAAGGGAAGTCATTGAATCCTGCAAGATGAATATATGAGAAATCTACAAATTGAATAAAGTAGCACCCAAACTGGATGATAAATGCCATGGCTTCAGGAGAAAATATCTTTTTTTTGGAAACCCTATAGCTCCCTACATAGTCTCATTATGAATGCATCATTAACTTTGAGATACTTAGCATAACTGTTATGTAGTTGCAAACAGGGGAAGAATTCATAACTCTTAACATTCTCTAAAAATTCTTCTAATCTAGGAATCCATAGCCAAATTTTAATTATGACCAATATATATGATAAGACTGAAGACATGTAGAACTCATTCTAATGTTTAGCTCTACTTAGGGCACTAGAGAGATTTTTTCTTACCTTAAGGGCCCAATCAATGAAATGGTGTTGAGAGCAGATCACCTGGACTAAGAAGAAATGATGTTCAAAAAAATTTAGTGCATCACTCTCACCTCTGATCCTATGGATTAGTACCAAGATATCTACAATTTCTAGCTTTAGGTTCATGTTGTATAATGTTTTAGGCAACTTGCACTTGGCACTCCTCGGTTCTTGAAACCATGACTTCATTATTTCCTTCTTCCACACAACCTTCTTTGCTCCATACTCAGTAACCACTGACTATTTGTCATCTTTGAGTACTCAGGATGCTCTAGAATGTGCAAGGAGTTCTAGATGGAGTCTTTATCAATGGATAGTAGCACCATGTCATTGGGCAGGAGAATTTGCTTAGTATCTAGATTATACCAAGCTATACATTCTCGAATTGCAATGGGAAAACTAGTGGCTTTAACCAATCCGCTCTCCTTTAGTTTTTTAGTAACATGGTGCATTTGGTCCAACCCCAATCTATTCTGGAAGCTCTGCATATCAAATAACTTCAGAGAGGTGTCTGATATTTTGTGCCAGTCATAAGTGATGTCGTTCATCCCATCGAATCCTGTAAACTTAGTGGCCATGCTTTGATTGATTTGACTTGGGAGTTAGGGATATCTCTCAAGAATGTAAGAGAGGAGAACAACTATTACAAGGAGCTTCAAATTCAGCCAATTTTTCAAAAAGATGGTAGTTCATGTTTGCAATATTTTACCGATTTTATAACTTTTGAATTCTTACCATTTAATGGTGGACTTCCCATGCCACACGAATGAAAAGATTAAAGCATTTATAAAAAAGTTTGTTATGAATTAAAATGGCTTTATTTGAATTAATTACTTTACCCCTATAGGCCGTTAAGAAACCTCTTTTCACTTTAGATAAACGTAACGGTAACTTTTTGGAGGTGGCACTAAATTACTTTTCCACTTCCGTTTTGGGCAGAGAAATACTTTTGGAGTGTTCTCTACCCAAAAATCCGCTGAGGGGGAATTTTAGCTTATTAAGATGCTAAAATGATGTGTGTCAACTTCACCAGCTTCTTTATACCTTGGATCACTTGTGAGGTAGATTCTTCTTCAAATCTCTTCTATTTTAATGATTTCGTAGAAAACGTACTCTGTAGGTCAAAACCCACCTACTAGAGTAGTGGAGAAGCCATTTTCTACATTTTCGCTGATAAGTTTGCGTCTTGGATTATTCTTCTTTTAAGCTTTCTTTTTGGCCTGTAGAGGTGCATTTTGAATGCAATAATATTTATAGCCCCCAACTTACCCACTTTCAAACTTTACTGGCTATTGAAATATTAGGAATTACTCACTGCAGAAAACACACTCTGCAAGTGATTTTCTGCCAAGGAGAAGTCCGAAACCAATTTTCTTCCAATGCTACAAAATGAAGTGCCAACACTAGAGACTTCAAATTTAAATAGAACCAATGTTAGAAACCTCTGAAACATGACCTTTACCAGATTTGGGAACTTAGCCTACCCAATGAAACATGATCTCAAATACAAATTCCCTTTGGTTTACAAAAGAGGAGTCAAATTGGGGAAATCTGATAAAGGCCTCCTAGCTTAAGGGGAAAACTAGACTTAGACTCAAGACTCTCATGAAGATCTCAAGACCAATGCTACACACTAAACTTCCATTTTTGTCTAAAGGTATGCATGACAAAAATGGGGCAACAAGACCAAGATGGGGATAGTAGGCAATGCGCTTTATTGGCTTGTCCTCCATGGTCTCCTTTTATGTGGTTTACTACTGTATTGTTCTTCTTACGTAATGTGTTTGCTAAATTTTTTTTATATTCTTTTATATGACCAATGTTACTTTGTTGGTGCAAGATGATAAAGGAATAAAACCTATTGTACTATTCCTCTATATGTATCTCTATTCTTCTATATATATTTTTCATGTTATTTTGTACATGTGCTCTTGTTCGTAAATGTTTTCCTTGTGTAGTCCGCTTGGATTTGCGACATTGTAGCACTGATTCTTTTTGGTCTCCGTGTTATGGTCCAAAAATATTCTTCTTTGTAACTCTATTTTTTTCTTTCCTCCATTGTGATTGTAGTTCTACTTCTTTGGGAAATGATGTCAATTCATTTGTAATAATATCAGGTTCTGTGAAGGATCATGGTATGACAAAAACTAGCGATGTGAAAAAATTAGTTTTTCACTCGTCCAAAAGTGCATCCAAAAGTTTGTTGACTTTTGAGTAGGCCTAGGTGTCAGTACACCTAGCCAAGCCAAAAGCCAAAGCTAAAGCATTATCGTATGTCTGATAACATATGATGTGTGATAATATCAGATGTGCGATAATATCGGATATCCGATAGTAATCATTAATAATATATTATTGCCTGCGGCTGCGTTCTACATTTTCATTGTGAAAATGTTGAAGCAGCGAATCCAAGCCAACAAAATCGTATATCAGATAGGGATCTAATATCAGATTGGCTACAGTACAATAGGTATGTGAAATATAGTAGTTTTATTCTTGTTTTTTTTTTTTGCGCTGAAATATTTTTATTTTTTTTAAAACTACATTTTATTTGATATTGTGTATTGTTTTTAAAAATTGGTTATAAACTAGAGTTGAAATTGATATTGTTTATTCTATATTATTTTTGAATCAGACATGGATTCAGACCAATCCAAAAACCCTCCCTCTCCATCCGTGAACAATCTAGAACCACCTCAAAACAATCCCCCACCTTCAGAAGACAAACCATTCTCAAACCCTTGACCAATACAGGATCTCATAAGAGATAATCTAAATCAGCTCAGAGGATATCAGAACACATATGCGAATAGCCCCACCTTGCATCCCATATTTTCCACGTTGAACTCCATTATTGAGAGCATGGAGAAACTCATAGAACAACACAATGTTGCACTTCTTTGGCATGAATCCATGCACACCCAATTTGATGACGGGCTTGACTACGATCAAGTTATGGATCTAAACATAAAAATACATGACATATGTAACATTTTTGTTGATCCCAAAATTGGTTTAAAAGTGGACCCTTAAAAAACCAAGTTGTCAATTAAATGGTGTACAAATGATGCAATACGTGACAGCTTTTGGGATATTTGGTGGATGGTTTTTGATAGACCACCCTACAAAAATTTGGATGTCCCATTCTATTTCATAAGGAAATTGTATGCTAAATTTGTGCTCAATCACAAAGTCAATTACTAGAGAATGAGACAAAACTAGGGCATGGGCTTAGGCGCTCCCCAAGATAGGCCAGGGGCATAGAGGGTGAAATCCCACACATATGTCCCCCTCCCAAGATTTAATCACCTCCCACAGTGAAGTATTTTTACATTATTGCTGAGGTCAGCTCACAGACTATTCAGGCCATTCACCATTTGAGTGATCTACTCATTAGACAGAGTGCGAAATTTTTTTCTCCTCATACTGATGCTTCTGGCCCTTCCACATCCTCCACAAGGTCACATGTTTGTGTGCCTCATACTTTCCTTATGTGCAAGAATATGTGCTTGGGTCCGCTGAATGATAGTGATGTATATAACTATGCGTTCGAGGTGGACAATACTATACAACACACTACAGGCACTGAAGCACCCCATGGAGATGTGCATCAGGGACATATAGAGCCATGGACTCCTACTGTTACGGTAAGAGTAAACAATTAACTTGTTACATTGTATTTAATTTTAAACATTCATATTTTTAATATAATTTTCTTATAATGATTGCCCACTTATGTTTTTTTATGTGTTTCATTTATGTCTAGTTGATGACAGAGGAGGATATGGCACAAGTGGAGGGGTCCACGCTTTCGGTCATTTCATTTGGCCTTGACACTTCCACTATACATACATTTTAATGTACTCATTGGTTTCCTTTTATTATAATATTGTATACATGTAATTTCTAATTTTTATGATCATCTTATTACATACTGATGCAGGTTTCACCAGTTTCCACTAGGGGGGAAATGTGAGGGGGTTCAGGCATCTAGTGTTGACAAGGGGAAGGTAATTAAGTATTTTAGATTGATTAAGCATACATGTATACTTGTCACTTGTGCATACTCATTTTTAATTACATTTTTTATTTGACAGAGGGTGGTGTCTGATGATGTCATGAGACCGGTTCACCATGATAGAGTCACAGGCATCTCAATTCGCAGTGATAGCCCCATAGTACGTATATTTCTTAATTTATTTGTGTGTAGTTTACTATCAAGTATATATTTAATATGATCAAGTCATGATTGTATGAAACTTATCTGTTTGACTTTTGTAGGTCACCCCTAGTTTGAGGAAGGTACCATGCCAAGGGTTTATATCACTAATGACCCAACTGACATTTCCTGAAGAAAGTTCAACAGAGGTAAGTTTTAATGTTAATTGAGTTATATTTAAAATATGTATTTACTACCAAGGATTTAACATTAAATAGTATAATTATTACATCAATCTCATGTTTGCAAACATATATACAAGTCAGATTCAACATTGGTGGCATTGTCCCTTCGCAACTAAAGACATATATTAGGTCTCCTGACCGCATGAGGAGACTGAGAGGGGAGGTACATGAGAGTTCTTGATTTAAAAAATATATTTATTATTGTTGACTATGATTTTAAATTTTTATTTATTATTTGTAGAGACCATAGAAATTAAGTAATCTAACTTGGTGTTTCACTTTTGTGTTTGAATGCAAGATCCATCAAAGCCAAAGAGTAGTTCGAAGAGACTTCACTTTGATCATCCACTAGTAGAATAGAATGTCCTAGAAATATTTGTAGTTTAACTTCTTATGTTGAGATGTCATATGGCACATTTTGAGATGGCGTATGCCATATTGTATCTAGATATGAACTGATTTCATAAATTTTTGGAGATGGCATGTGCCACATTTTGTACAAAACTATTTCATATATACATATCTACATCTTCATTTCTGATTATTTTATCTTTTTCATGTGTACTATGTATGTATCATTTCCATATTATATCTTTGGCATGTGTTGTATGTATGTATTATTTCCATATTATGTCTTTGTCTTGCATTGTATTTATGTATCTATATTCATTTTAATATTTTATCTTTTCCATGCGTTGTATGTATGTATTATTTTCATACTACATCTTCATTCTCCATTAGCCATGTACTGCACTATAATTTTGAGAGCACCGAAATGTTGATTGCAAGATTCATGGTAGATAGGAGTGCAATTGATTAATGTTTTGTCAAATGTATTATTTTATTTAACATTTATTTTACATGTGTTTATTTGAAAGAATAAACACATTGTTGTGATGTTAATATAAACACATGTTAAATTACAACCTTTGATCCTTTATAGATTTGGTTTTCATTTGATTAATGTTATTATTTTGGTGTTACACCATGTTTGAATTGATCTAAAAGTACTTTTCATGCTTTGTTTATAATCCTTGGAGTCAATGTAATGTGCTTCTTCATACTTCTTCATACTCCTACCATTCAATCATGCTCCAAACTCCATTTTATGCATCCTTCATTCAATAGGCTTCTGTAACCACAACCATCAACCTTTCTTTCATAGGTCATCCTTTTTGCAAAGTTGACACTGATGGTGTATATGAATTATTTCGTGTTGTCATTATGGCAACAAATTCATATGAAGTTTTGACAATAAACTTTGAAGAGAAAAATTGACTAAGTACAGAAAATAGAATAGTACAGAGTTATTCAGATGATCAGAGCACCAATGCACGTGCGTACAATCAAGTCAGACTATGCACATTCATACATAAGATCTATGATATGTTTTTGTGTTTACCCTATACAGGTATGGTATGGAATGATAGTACAAAGAAGTTACAGGAATATTAAGTGACACTAACAGTTCAGAAAACAAAGTATGGAGCCGACCTCAGAGTTTGAATCAATGTTTAATTTTTTTTTTTGTAAAGGCTATGCAACTATTGTAATAAGTTTGTAATTATTTCTTAATCATTCATGTAAACACGCTTAAACCAATTTTTTTGGAAGTGGTGTGTATGTTGTTTTTGGGCTGACTAAGGTCTTTTTTTTAGTCGCATCTATTCAACCATGTATATATACTTGACATACATTTTTTGTATTAAAAGTGTCGATAAAAAAGAAGTAGATAAAATATTCAGAAGATCAATATGAGAAAAATAGTATGAAGTAGAATTGTACAAGAGATTAAAGCATTAGCGCATAAACAAAACTGATCATACAACAGTGTCATTACAAGAGTTCATTCTTTATATAGTGTATATCAGTTATCAAAAGGTTGTAGCCTTCATCTTATTGAGCAGTGAGCCAACCACCTCTAATAGGGTTTTTGTAAATACGCCTAATAGGGTCATTGTAATTGAATTGTAAAGACTGATCCTAATAGGGAAAAGGAACTTTAACAGGTTCATTATACTAGTACAATCATTTGTGGTTACTAATTCCCACTGGGGTTTTCCTCTGATCAAGGTTTCCCCGTAATCATATCTTGTGTTATGTGTTGTGCTTCATTTGTTATCTCTTTTATTCAAGTTTAAACTTTCTGAATTAAAATTAATAGACAAACACTGATTCAACACCCCCCCCCTCTCATTGTTTCTAATAATTGGTATCAGAGCCCTGGACCTATGAAAGAAACTTTAACCATTTGAGGAGATCATGGATTCAGCAGAAGCAAAACATCTGAAAAAGAATCTTGAATAAACCCTTCAAGATCTTGATAGATTTGAAAAAGAAAATGAATAACTAAAACTAAAAGTTGATGGATCCCAAATGCTTATCAAAAAATTAAGGAAAGATCTAAAAGATTTCTCTACAAATAATTTGGGAAAAATGGTCAAAAATCTAAATGAAGAGAACATGTCTTTGAAAGATAAGATTGAAGATTTGAATGAACAACTTGCTGATAGCCTAACAACTATTGAAGAAAAGACCAAAGAAAGAAAATAATTAGATGACGAACTTATCAAAGAAAATATGAATATCTATGAGGCCTCACTCCGAACCCCATCATAGTTTTTCCAGTTTTTTGTTTATGATAGACTTAGCACATGATACTTTATATTTCAATGCACTATGGACCTTATGGATTTTATGCTTTATGTCATGGATTGAGCATTTTGGATGTTGGATACATGATACTTTATGATGCACCTTATGGACAATATTATGTTTCTATTATGGACATTTATTTTGAGACAATTGATTTGGAAAAATATTATGGTTATGTATGGGTAATTGATGATATGATAATTATTAGAAATGGATAGTAAATTTAGATATCATGCAATCTAAATCTTACCTTATGTTATACGCTTAAATGAAATTATTATTTCTTGTGATCTTAAGTAATAAATTTAGTATGTTGATGTTCCCTTAAGTTCAAATATTGCTTATTTCTTTATAATGTATATTATCTCCTCAGACTACTGATATTTGAATTGAGTGTGCAGGTATGAAACAATGGTATTTAATTTGGGGAACCAAACATAGGTATATGTGAACTCATTTTAAGCCAAGGTTGTGTCTAATGAGAGACAATACCTAGTTGTATCATAATTTAATTTGTAAGCCTAAATGGTTGATTGTGGGAATGTATTCCTAAAATGTATTTCATATTTATTTTCCTTGTGATTATGCCCAAGTGTATATGACATGGTCTAGTGATGTGTAAATGTGTGTGTGTGTGTCGCTTGACACTTGTGAATGTACTTAAGGCTATGACATGTCAACTTGGGTATGGTTGTCCACCTATCTATGTAAGTACATTAGTGAATCCCCATATGCATACCTTGGTTTTGGAGATGGAGGTGTGGTCATCTCATTTGAATTTCGTAAGTACCCTTATAGTGGATTTTTGGAGGGGTTAAAAAGTGCTTAGGGGTGTGTTGGGTCATTTTTAGGAAGCCCACTTGTTATACCAATGGATAATCACCATTTTAACCCTAGGATATCCTCTAGTTGACCATGGGACCCTTCCAAAAGTTGGTTTCCCAAGATAGATGAAAAACAACTCTTGTGAGGCTTGATCTTGGAAAGACCGCTCTTCCATTTTGATGCAAATTCATTACTCACCTTTTTGAGTTTCCCTTTTTGGATACATTTTTAGAAAGTTATAAGAGTTTAGGGAAGAGAGACCAATGAGAGGGCTTTCCTTCTCCCCATGAGTTTCTAGTGGCTTTTTAGTGGGGACTCTCCATGTTGGAGAGTTTGAACACCCACTCTCTAACTTAGAGACTTAGCTAGAATTGGTGACATTGGAAAGAGGACTTAGGCTTAAAGGGAGTTCTTATACAACTATCTTTCCATAAGACTTGATCTAGGTTGGTGGACATTTTGCATCTCCATTCTTGTTACTCTATTTTGTGTTGCAAGAAAGATGAATGTTGTGTGCTTTGTGAGAATATTGTAGTTATGTTCTTGTAGTCAAAATTCTATGTTTGTTTTTTGAAATATGTGTTATGGTTCTTTTCTTGTAAATTTTTTTAATGGGAGTCTCAAGGCTCACTCACCCTTGTGAGGGAAGAGCAGCCTTGGGGGTGGAGGAGTTTGACATCCCTTGGTGTAGAGTCTCTCCTCAAGGAGGAGAGGGAAAAATCATGGAGTATGGGCTCCATGAAGCCATCCTAGATTGTTGTATTGCTTGGGGGACATAAGGACATGTTGAGGAGATGTGGGTTTGATATTGAGATAAAATTTTATCCTCTTTGTAAGCCATGAGAGGGCTTGGTTATAGTATGTTTTGGGATTAACCTTCTCCTTTAGGTATTTGGTCCACTTCACCCCATTTTAGGGTCTTTGTGTGACCCATTGTGATAGCCTTTGGGTTGGGAGTAAAATGTGTGTTTTTTTTGTCTCCTAGTTTTGTTAAATGTTAGTTTTATTTTCACCCACCTTTGTTTGTTTCTCCAAGCTTGGGGGTGGCCTCTTAAGAGGCCTAGATTGGGTGGTGAGCAGCCCATGGTCTCATTTGTTTTCCCTTGTTTTATGTTTTGTAGATTTGTGAAGTTGGAGCTACTTGAAGTGATAGAGTTACATATTTGAGAAGATGGATTTGTTGTTGTTCTGTTTGTACATTTCTATATGTGTATGTAAATCCCTTTGTGGCATTTAAAGAAAATCTATACTTGTGATCATATAGTTTATGAACTTTCAGATTTTAGTGTTCATGTTCTTGAATAAATATAATGGCCTCTTGTTATGAATAGAAATATATTGAATGAAATTTCATTATTGTCTTCAAAAGTTAATAAGCATAAGTTTAGATACAAGTTACTATTAATATCTAAATGTTTATTACATTGAGTGGATGCAAGAATGAATAGAATAAAAAGAGATAATGGTTTGAGTTCAAAATCCAGATAGCTAGTTTGACATAAGGAGCTTAACAAAAGAAAAATCTATATCCTTACTTAGGAATAACTCTATTTCGTAACCCAACAACTCTATCTCTCTAATGTAATTTAAAATCTGTTATTCTCTACTTTTTACTCTAGTAAACCATTAGATATATAAACAATGTTACAAAAATCCCTACAAAAAGATAAAATGAAATAGAATATGCATGTATATGTAGATACATTAGATTTTCACAAGCATATAT
>MU223818.1:5545266-5561728 GCA_018584345.1 Thuja plicata | reverse complement strand
AAAAAACATGGGAGGTCGGGCAAAACCGACCCCCACCTCCATTTTATTAACGAAAGGGGAGGGATGCCGCGACCTTTCCCCCCCCTGTGGTGAGCGCAGCCACCACAGGCCGCCACCACAAAAGGCGGCAGTGCCGCTGACTCTGGTGGGGCTGGTGGGTGGCGCCACCACAGGGCAAAGGAAGCCTGCGCCCCCTCTCCCTCCTATCCATCCCCCCCACCTTCTGCAGCACGGCCGCTCACATAAACAAAACATGCGGGATGCTAAAAAATAGAGCGAGCACCGCCAAAACAACAAATGGATCTGTCTTAGGGATTAAAATCCCAAAATAGTATAACCCCTGTCAATGTGCTTATGACCGGAACCTCTATGTTTGAGCTTTCAAACCTGCAACTCATTCACAATCAAGTAGACACAAAAAAATAATTTCTTAGGGTTTGTAGGAAGAGGCTGTTAGAGAGAAATTTAGGGTAAGAATTTTTATTTAGTATTTTGTTCTCCCCTCATATTTTGAGCCTAACCCTAATTTCGAATTAGAGTTAGGGCTTGCACAATATGAGAGGGAGAACAATTTTAGTGGGATATTTTATTTTATTTTATTTTTAAAAAAGAAGGAAAAGCTTAGTGTTTAAGTATGATCTTTTAGTGGGAATTTCTTTATTGTTTTATAGGAAATGTTGATGTTATTTTAAATAAATTAGGGGACTCATCTTCTTAGTTGGTTTGGTTGTTTTAGGAGGATGTTGATTTTAGTTAATAATACAATACTTTAATTTGAGTAATATTTTTTGGGAAAATTTAAAATTAGTGGTCCTTCAATGTATATTTTCTTATGGTGATTGGACTATAATAAATTTTATAAGATCTTAGTAGAAATTAATCTTGATGAAAAGACTTAATAAACTAAGTTTATTATAACTGGAAATTTGAAAACTTGTATTGTTGTCTTTTGATTAATCAAATCGAAATCCAATTATTACCAATATTTAGTTTCCTTTATTATGGGGCTTTATATGTTAATACCTTTATTGATAGCGAACATTTAAGGTAGTAATAAAGTATTTTAAAAAAAAAGATAGTGAATTCCATTGTATGTATTTCGTAAGTTTAGAATTAATTAAAAATGTGATCGAATCTTAGATCAAACTTTATTTCCGAATTAAAAATGTATTCAGTGAAATTTAATAGATAAAAGTATAGGTGGATACCCAACCTGTTAATGTTATTTTTATGTGGTCATTATATGTGGCCAATATAATGGCTATCATAAAAATAGTATTACGGTTTAACTATTTAATGTAATTTCCTTAGTGAGATGTAGGAAGATTAACGTAATTAATTAACTTATTTAAATATTTAATTATTTGCTTTTAGGCTAATCGTAGGGAGAGTTTTCTCTCACATCATCAAACTCTATTAATATTTTCATCAACCTTAACTGGTACCCTCAACCAACTTAACTAAGTATAATTGCATTGAGTTGAGGGATGTTGACATGCGGTCATGATTCCCCTTAACCCTACATGTGATTCTTTCCAACGCCACCCTATTGCTTTAACTGAGTAACCATTGTCTTCGCTTAGCGAGCTTAGTAAACATCTTAACTGCATTCCTAAGACATTAATCAACCTTTCAAAAAAGTTGCTTTTTTTGGGCGCTAATTTATGGGCATGACAAGATCTTAGAGTTGGAAAACATCAAGAAAAAGATTGAATCTGAATTAACATAAGCAAAAGAGAAAATTGAGAAATTACATGCAAGTTCTAACCTAATTCAATCACAACTTTATGCACAGAAGCTAAAAGGTGATACTACTGGTGTTGGATACCATGTAGCTCAAATTTAAATCAATGCAAGAAAGAAAGAAAGAAAGAAAGAAAGAACAAACAAGAAGAATCCACAGAAACAAAGAAAATTGAGAATCATGCAAAAAGTAATACACAACCTCCTAAAGATGAACACAAGCTAGTTAACCGAACTTGTTATTCTCGTAACAAGCATGGACACTTGGCAAGAGATTGTAAAGAGGTAAGACCTTTCAATAGATATTGTTACTCCTATAATAAATTTGGTCACAGGGCTATTCATTTTAGAACAAGTCAAAGAAATCAGCCACAACAGAATCAAAGAAATCTAAACCAACACAATTAGAGAAATCAACCTCAGAGAAACTATCATAACATTACATGTCAGATATGTAATTATAATGGACACACAACCCAGAAGTACAACATGATAAAGAATATCAATAGACCTCTAATCATTTGTCACGCATGTGGCAAAGATGGACACATCTCAAGGTTCTATAGATCCAGAACTCAAAAACAAGAGAAGCCTAAAGAATTGTTATTTGAAGAATCTGGTGAAGTCATGTTTGTAAAAGCTACAGAAGATTCAGGTAAAATATGGGTTGAAGTAAAGAAAGATAATGATGAGAACAAGGTAGTATATGCATCCATAGTGGATGCACCTTCTACTTCTGGTTAGATGACCCTCATGGTCTTAGGGGGAGCTATTCTAGCTTTGAACCCCTGCATGGCTGGTATACTCACCTCTGAGTATGCGCCTATGGATTCATGTATTTTGTGATGAATTGAGGAAGTATGCATGGATTCATAGCTTGAATAGTGACAAAATCAAAGATTGAAATTCTCAATGTAAACTGCTCTATGGCAATAAGCATTAAATGCAGTAACTTTTATATAAGTTAGTAAAGAGATCTCTCATCTTCACTTTTGCATTAAAGATTGAGAATTTAGAGAGCACAATAGATATTAGCATCAAATCATCAACAGATAACCGTTGGTTGGCTAGCAAGGTGAATCAAAGTTTAAACAGAACCCTAGCAGACACGTCGTTTCAAAATCTCTGGAAACCCTACTTAAGAAAGTATTAAGTAATGGCTACTCCTACAGTGTTTGACATCTCTAACAAGAAGAGATATGTGTTTAAGAAGCATTCATTTAAGTCTGTACTAGATGATGTAGAAGGGGCATTCTCCAAGACTCCTCTAGGAGTCGTACATGTAGAGGACATTCACACATACATCTATTGTAAGAAGGAAACTGTTGGGGATAACAACATAGCAACTCTTATGGCATCAATGATGAAACCAGATTATTCATTTTAAGGATGAATACACTCATCTCACTAATAACCCTATCTTTGAGTAGTCAAACATGCATGAGTTCTATGAACCAGAATGGGTTAAAATCCTACTTAGTAGAATATATGATGATCTGTATTGGATTGGTGAAGTTCTTGTCTGTAGTACTGCTAATCTTATTCATGAGATGACTAGACTCCCTAAGGTTGGACCAGTTCTTCCCACTGGTAAAGATGTAAAGAAACAAGTTGAACAAGAATGCTTATCTAGAAGTGATAGGTGTGGGATAACTATTGATCCCATTGTGGAAGAAGACATCAAAATTCTCACAATGATACTTGCTTACAAGTTTCTACATGCAAGAAGGCTGAATAGTGTGTCTGTAGCTACTATTTTGGTAGGAATAAGGATGGTAAAAGATAACACTCAGCATAATCTCTGTGAGATATTATGCACACAACTGATTGAGAACATTAGGGCTATCAAGCATGACAAGAGCAAAATATTTAGATTTGGCTCTTTGATTATCTACCTATACTTCCACATTGTTTGTAATGTCTCTAATCTTTACCTAGACAGGAGTAAACCTACTATGTACCAAATTTCACCAAAGGCTACATCAGAAAGTAGTGTAAAGGATTCTATGGACATGGAGATAAAAACATTCAAGATCAAGATGTAGAAGAGGTACAGAATATTAGAAAAGATAGTTGATAAATACAAGGACACCATATGCTTCATGGTGGAAACTGACTATACTTGCATGGAAGCAGTTGAGCCAAGAACCAAATGGATTAATCCACTTGATTATGAAGTTGAAGAACATGTGTTGGAAGGATATGCACAAGTTCTTTTTTTTGCGCCTAAAGATCCAAATGAGCCAAGATGGGGCACATAAAGAGAAAAGAAAAATCAAGTTGATTATGTCTTATATAGTGCAGATAACAAAAGGAAGGCATCAAGGATTACATCTAACATCCTAAAATTTCATGGGGTCACACAAGAAGACCTAGACAAAGATAGGGAAGCTAAAATTCCAAAAGAGCTCAAACAAACAGAAGTCAAAATAGAAAAATCTGATGATATCCCCAAGAAGAAGAAGAAGAAATCTAATGAAGGTACATTTGTGCCATCAACTACTATTGACTTGGAATCTTCCCCGCCTTCAATACCAAGCAAGTTGATCAGAAGAAGGAAGCAAGTTCCCATAGGTCACCCATCCTCAAGGACAACAAGGAGAAAAGTAAAGAATACTCAAACCCCTCCTGAGGTAGGATTTAGACCTAGTCTAACAATATTAAGGAATAGAATTGTTAATGAAGGAAGACTAGACTCTATTAAAAATGTCTATGAAAAGTACCAAGAGATAGATAAATATTAAATTCACTCTATGATTATCTCTCATATGATCAAGTTTAAGAGGTCATTATTGGAACTCAAGACAGTCATACTAGACAAAATATGGAACATACTGGACCTATTGAAAAGACAAGCAATAGAGGAAGATGTGAGGATTAGAGAAGAAAAATTAGACAATCTTCTCCCTATTTTCTCACATGATGAGAAAGCAATACTGTTATATTTGGTAAAACCTCATCTTAGAACCAAAACAAGAACTCTTCATATTATGAACAAAGAGTATGAACTGGTTAGTGAAGAAACTCAGAAAGCATTTGAGCAAGTATTTTTGGATAGACACATGTATCCATCAATGGCACCTATGGCTAAAGTGGCTCTAGTCCCTCCCAAATAGGATAAAGAACCAGTGATTCCAAATGCGCCTATGACAGGTCAATAGGATTCATCACCTATAGTTTCATCACCCTCTAATACAGCCAAAGATTCAGAAGAAACCATTGTGATCAGTGGTGTTAAGATATCCATGACAACTTCAGATAATGACATGAACAAATTTGAAAAATCATTTGTCAGCACTGAAGAGATAGATAAGGTATGCACTGATAACACTTCCTTATAGCAAGATGAAGCTCCACCTAAAGATTAAACAGATTTGAGTAGTGAAGAAGACAATCAATCTAATGAACCACCTGTTATGGACATCCCAGTGAAAATTGAATGTATGGATACTAGTCAAAATGCTATATTCACACCATCTATTCAACCATCAACTTCATTGTTGTCAAGTTGAACCCCTGACTCAGCAAGCCTAGATGCATGGGGAGAAGAAGATTTGATCAAGATTAGTGTCTTATCCATGGAGAATGCCAAAGAGAAACAAGTTATGAGAAACCCTCTCTTTTTGGAGACAGTGAACATTTTGAATGACCTAGTACCAGCAGATAAGAAAGTGGCTAAAATTTAGTCAGTTGATGATGTTGATAGAATCTTAACAAGCTTCAAAGCACACTTCACAAGTTTAGTAGACTCGGCTACTAGAAATGTACAGGAAAATTACAAAAAGAAAATATTGGATGAATTGGTAAAGAACTTCTCTTTAGATCTCAATTCATTGAAGATTGGTCAGACAATTCTGAAAGAGTTGGCATGAAAAGGAAGGAAAGTAATAGAAAATTGCATGGACAAAGGAAAACTCACTTCTAAGAACATCAAGAAGATTGAGGAGGTAGATATCTTGGTTGATAAAATAAGGCAATCAGCTGAAACATCATCCCAAGACATCAATATCTGCAAAAAAATCTATCAAGGACAGATAGACAAGATTGAAAAAGCTAAGATAGAGATCAAAAAGATAAGGATAAGGCAGACCCAACTGAGAAATGCACTTGCACCCTCCTTAGTTTTTTTGAATCAGAAAATCAAACAAATAGATGCAACCATTGCCACATATGATCAAGGACCCTGCATGGATCTGACAAAGATGGAGAAAATTACATATGTCTTATGCGCCCATCTTCAGATAGTTGATGCACTAAAGGCATTCTGACATCAAGAGATCAAGAATCTTCAAATTGCTTATCCACATGTGTACTTGGAGTAAGTACCTGGAGGCTTACAATTTTGACACCTTTGTCATTAATGTCAAAGGGGGAGTAATGTATGTATATAAGGAGTATGTTATATAGGCAAAGTTATGATATAAATCTTTTTGTTGTTAAGTCAAAGTTTAAGCAACTTGGCCACATTCCTTTGTTGCCATTAATGACAAAGGGGGAGATTGTTGGAAAGTTTAAACTCAAGGTGTATATGACTTATTTTGTGTTTTCATTATGGAAACAAAGTCATATGAAGTTTTGACAATAAACTTTGAAGAGAAAAATTGACTAAGTATAGAAGACAAAATAGTACAAAGTCATTCAATTGATCAGAGCACCAGCACACGTGCGTATGATTGAGTCAGACCATGCATGTTCATACATAAGCTCTATGATGTTTTTTTGTGTTTACCCTATGCACGCATGGTACATAATGATAGTACAGAGAAGTTACAGGAAGATTAAGTGACACTAACAATTCAAAAAATAGAGTATGGATTCGACCTCAGAGTTTGAATCAGCATATAATATTTTGTTTTGTAAAGGCTATGCACCTATTGTAATAAGTTTGTAATTATGTATTAATCATTCATGTAAACACACATAAATCAATTTGTTTGGACGCGTTGTGTATGTTTTTTTTGGGCCGACTAAGCTCTTGTTTTTAGTCGCGTCTATTTAGGCATGTATATATACTTGACATGCATTTTTGTATTAAAAGTGTCGATAAAAAAGAAGTAGAGAAAATATTCAGAAGATCAATATGAGAAAACCTGTATGAAGTAGAATTCTACAAGAGATTAAAGCATCAGCACATTAACGGAACTGATAAGACAACAGTGTCATTACAATAATTCATTTTTGATATAGTGTATATAAGTTATCAGAAGATTGTAGCCTTTATCTTATTGAGAAGTGAGATTTGGAAGTGAGCCAACCACCTCTAACAGGGTTTTTGTAAAGACTCCTAACAGGGTCATTGTACTTGAATTGTAAAGACTGCTCCTAACAGGGCAAATAAACTTTAACAGGTTCATTATACTAGTACAATCATTTGTGGGTACTAATTCCCACTGGGGTTTTCCTTTGATCAAGGTTTCCCCATAATCATATCTTGTGTTATGTGTTGTGCTTCATTTGTTATCTATTCGATTCAAGTTTAAAGTTGATGAATTATAATTAATAGACGAACATTGATTCACCTCCCCCCCTCTCAGTGTTTCTAACAATCCTAACTCCTCTAAGGACCCCAACACACTTGTTTCACCAATATACCAAGCCACAAATTCTTCCTTCAAGACATTCTGTCTCCTTCACAAATCTGTCCAGTCATACACTATCTTAGTACTACTACAACAAGGGTTTTTAAATCTTTTCTTAAAATAGTTCTGAAAAAATCTTAAAACCAATCACATATCTGAATACCCTTTTTCAATCCCATTAACATATCTTAGAATTGACCCCTTGTGTTTTGGACCATCCTACTCAACTTTGCCACTGTAAGTGACCTAAGAGGGCTAATTCGACTGCTTTTTCAAAGCAACTACTAATGCATCTTCACCCTAGACCTTGAGACATTCAACAGAGTCATAAAATGACCCCAAACTATGGATTCTACAACTAATTTGATTATAAGACCTCTCTAAGTGTAAAAGCCCTAATTTGCTTCTCAATAACCCCTAAAATCTAGGGCTTGGTCAATGTACGACCTCCCAACACCATAGCCTCAAATAAATGGATGATTCACCATCCTTATACCATTCTAACATGAATTCAAAAACAAAATCACCCCCTCCAATGGCCAGATCCTCTGCTGCTATAACCATGCACCATGCATGCAACCCTTCAATACTGTCAAACTCACTCATTCATCCATAATTTGGGGATTTTGATGTTCCCAAGGGTCTGAGATTAATTCATTTCATAGTTGGGTGCTTTAGGACATAATTAACTACTTTCCAAGTGGGGGAGTCTTTGGGTTAAGTTTATGATCTAATTCCTTTGTAATTTTGCCTATTTTTATGTATTTTTTAGGTCTCAAAGTTGTAATAGCAGGTTATGGTCCAAAACAACCTACCTCTTTCTTTGCATATGTTGAAAATATTGATAAAGGGTGTTTTAAAACCCCATTTGTTCACCCAGTGATTTAGAAATTTTTGGAATTAGGGGTTTTTGAAGGTCGTTGATGTCCTAAAATAGTGAACTAGGTCTCCTAGAAAATTTCAAGCATTTTGTGCATAATCCATAGAATCTGACTCCATAATTAGTTGATTCCTTCTTAATATGGTTGAATTAGGTCTCTTGTGGCTTTAGAAACCTTGATTCGAGTTGTTTGGTTGAAATCTCATTTTTAGTTAGTGCACCTTGGGAACACTTTGGTCCCACATGCGCCAGAACGTTCTTGGTGCTATGCAAGTAAAGAAAGGTCTCCCATAGTGTTTACCCTGACAACTAGAGCCGATGGAGCTGATAGTTTGGTCCCACGATGAACGGTTTGAAAGATGCACCATTGAGAAACTTTCAACTGAGCAACAATGTCACTTTTTGCACCAATCGAGATCTGATCGCCAAATGGAATCAGAGTGGAATCTCCCAGAACCTAGCCATGTGCTTGTAGGCCTTCCCAAGATGGTCCTTTTTCACTTCATGGATCTTTGATATCTCTCACGAGGTCCAAGATATGGATCTCCAAAAATTGCTGCCAAATTTGGCTTAGTGCACCTTGGGAACACTTTGGTCTGACATGCGCCAGAACCTTCTTGGTGCTATGTAAGTGAAGAAAGGTCTACCCTAGCATTTACCTAGCCAACTGGAGCTGACGGTTTGGTCCCACGATGAATGGTTTGAAAGATGTACCATTGAGCAAATTTCAACTAAGCAACAATGACACACTTTGCACCAACCGAGATCTGGTCGCCAAATGGAATCAGAGTGGAATCTCCATGAACCAAGCCACTTGCTTGTAGGCCTTCCCAAGATGGTCCTTGTGCACTTCACAGATCCTTGATATCTCTCATGAGGTCCAAGATATGGATATCCAAAAATCACTGCCAAATTTGGCTTAGTGCACCTTGGGAAAACTTCAGTTCGACAAGCGCCAGAATGTTCTTGGTGCTACACAAGGGAAGAAAGGTCTCCCCTAGCATTTACCCAACCAACTAGAGCTAATGGAGCTGATAATTTGGTCCCACGGTGAACTATTTGAAAGATGCACCATTGAGCAACTTTCAACTAAGTAACAATGTCAATTTTATCACCAACCCAGATCCGGTCACCAAATGGAATCAGAGTGGAATCTCCTAGAACCAAGCCACATACTTGTAGGCCTCCCCAGGATGGTCCTTGTGCACTTCATGGATCTTTGATATCTCTCACGAGGTCCGAGATATGGATCTCTAAACATCATTGCCAAATTTGGCTTAGTGCTCCTTGGGAACACTTTAGTCTGACATGCGCCAGAATATTCTTGGTGCTATGCGAGCAAAGAAAGGTCTCCCCTAGAGTTTACTTGACCAATTGGAGCTGATGGATCTGACGGTTTGGTCCCACGATAAATGGTTTGAAAGATGTACCATTGAGCAACTTTCAACTGAGCAACAATGTCACTTTTTTCACCAACCAAGATCTGGTCGCCAAATGGAATCAGAGTGGAATCTCCCATAACCGAGCTGCATGCTTGTAAGCCTTCCCAAGATGGTCCTTTTTCACTTCATGGATCTTTTATATCTCTCACGAGGTCTGAGATATGGATCTCCAAAAATCACTGCCAAATTTGGCTTAGTGCACCTTGGGAACACTTCATTCCTACATGTGCCCGAATGTTCTTGGTGCTACGCGAGTGAAGAAATGTTTCCCCTAGCATTTACCTGACCAAATGGAGCCAATGGAGCTGATGGTTTGTGTCGGTTGTGTTTCCAGTTCAAGTCTCTTTACCAAATTTTTGTTGTCCTCATGCTTGTCTCTTGCCTAAAAAATAGAGGTCTCTCAGTTTTATGTGTCTTCTCCCTATTAAAATATTCAGGATTTCAGGTCAGAACCCATGAAAAACTACAAAGCTTCAAATCCCCAGGTCTTGTTTATTATTCCAAATTGAAAAACCCTTAAACATGTATCTCACTTCTATTTTTGCGTTACCTTTTGACATTCACTTAAGTCATGTGCTAAAAAGCTTGGTTGCATAGTCCCGAGATCCTGATGGCATATTCCTTTTTCCTAAGAGACTTGGCGATTACCTTGTGTCAGGATGTCTCTGAAAGATTTTGAATATTCCTTTTGCTTTTAGAGACTTGGCGGAGCCCTTCAGTCGTGTGGTCGCTAAATGAGTAAACAGGTCAGCAGTTAGTGAAGGGGCCCATAGACAAGTCACAGTGTCACGAGAAATGATCAGCTGTTAACAGTTCATCACAAGACTTGGAAATTTCTTCATGTCACATTGTTGCTAGATTGGCCTGAAGTTAAGTAAGCAATATACAGTTAGTTGCGTAGTCTCCAAAAAGAATGGCGGTTAAGTGAAAATGACTAAGACTTTGTGACTAACCATGTGCAGTTTGAAATGAAACAACAGTCAGGTTGTCGCCAGATTAAATGTTGAGTCAGCTTTCCATTTAGCGGTGTATAGACGAATGATAAATGAGACACGTGTCCAAAGGCAAAGTGACAAAAATCTTGTCACATGGTCTCCAAATGGAAAAATAGTATTCAGCGACTAAGAGACTAAGTATAAAGCCTTTGTTGTCGCGTAGTCTCCAGAAAATTTGAAGGAATGTTATACTACTTAGCGATTTAACAGAGGTCGTTAGATGCAATGATTCAGAGATCTTACGGTGGTTGCGTAGTCTCCAAGTAAAAGGTCCAAAAGGAAAAGGTACTCACGACTTAGAGATAAGGGTATGTCATGTTGTCGCTAGATGAGCTGAAGGGTAAAAGGCTTGTCGCATGGTCTCTGAATGGTAAGTCACTTAACATTGAAATTTAGCAATTAAGCGACTAAAGGTAGTCACGTAGTCTCATAAAGAAAAGTAAGCATTCAGCGACATGGATGATAACCGTGAAAGATAAGAGTAATGGTTAGTTGCGGGGTCTCTAAGTAAAACATGAGTTAAGCTTTTCTTCCAGCAACTTTGATTTACACAGTCCCGTGATCGCCAGAAGTAAACTATGGTTAAATGGGATGGGGAAAGTTGCATTGTCGCTAAGTCTCTAGAAGAATCAAAGGTTAAAGACTTGGGTCAGCGACAAGGAGATCATATGGAGTCGCGTAGTCGCTTGATATAAAATCATAAGAAAAGGCAGCAGTGTCTGACATAACAACATGAATTATTCAGCGTCCAATGATGTGCTCAGATATTGATTACTGTGTCAAAAAGGATAGCTGAGATGTATGACAGAGAGCCAATCATAGTGAAACATGTCATCACAGTCAAATTTTATAAAGTTTTGCACATATATGAATTTGATTTCCTGTCACACTCAAGGGCTACGGCTAGGTTTTCAATTAATTCATAACATGCTAAATTGAAGACATGAATTGATGATTTTCAAAATGATGAGCCGTGTACTTTGGACAATTGCCATAAAGAGCTGATCGAGGGTTCATTTTAACTTACCTTGCTTTCAAAATTTTAGAGATAAGAATTGCTGGGTATTTTGAGAACAGAGAAAAAACTAGAAAGGTTGCAGAGTATTTAGTTAATTAGGAGGCTTTGAACTTATAAGATTTGTGCATAGAGGAGTAGGCTGAGTCTCAGAAATATATTTGTTTCAATATTAGAAAAGAAGATGGGATTTAGACATAGCAAACATGAGAAAAGCAGTCAGTGTGGCTTCTACCAGCGGGAGAAGTGAAGATGCAAGTGAAGAATCCAAGGGGAAATGGAATTATTCTGATGAATTCCTTAGATTACTGCCTGGTTCAACTCAGAATAGAAGGGCAGATGCTAATTTTCTTAAAGATGACTATTGTGACATTAGAGATGCTGAGACTCCGGGGACAATAGGTTTTTCCCTTTTTAACTACTTTTTAAACAATTCTGATAAACCTATCCCAATTTCAAACCCTTGGACCTGTGGTTTAGCTAGATTGATTGTTCTTGATGTATACATAGATGTAAATTTATTCTTAGGCCTTGCCAGTCATTATGATGTATTGTCTAAAATAATTAAGAGAAATGATGGCACCGCCCTACTCATCTTAAATAGAAATTTGTTTATGCAAGCTTTTGGTTTGAATAGTACTATGTCTACCAGGATTGACATGACTAAGAAAGAGGCAAGGTATAATTTGAAGCCTAGTATTGCTAGGGCAACATTGCAGAAGCACATGTTCAAGGAGGTGAGAAAACATCTTGGTCCTATGTCTGGAACAAGCCCTTACTACTTCAAGGACTTGCACTTTTACATTAAGTACATTGCCTATGCCCTATGTAGAGTGCTAGGGATAGATGGGGAAGCAGATAAGATCAATGCTGGGATATTGATGATGGTGCTAGATTTGTAGGAGGTCCATTCTAGCACTAGCTATAATTATATACAATATATCATTGACAAAATGCATGAGGGATTCATAGTGACTAAGAAGAAAATGGCGGATCCTAAGGAGAAAGAACCCAAGTTCTTACACTACTCCATCCTCATGCATCTCTTGTTGTATTATAATTTTGTGATCATGGATCTAAATAATTTGATCCCTCAGAGGTTCTATCAAGATGGACCTAATCATATTCAGTTCTGGGTAAAAATTTGGAATTACACATCTACGGATTGTGATTACTGTGCTTTTCAGAATTGGATTGTGTATCCAATAATACAGAGCTTGGGCATTAGTAGAACAAGGATCCCAATCAAGATTATGCAACTATTAAGGCCTAGTGAGTACTTGGATAAATTTGAGGGAGACAACAATTGGGGAGATTTTTTCTTGGAAGAGAATTATACCATAATTAGGATATATGGGTGTATACATCCACCTCATGTCTTGCCTTACCATGTGCCTACAAGAGTTTCTTCCATGGAGTTTGTTTGGAAATTGTTATTAACAGATAATGAGCACTTTGCATCACACAGGAAGGGGACCATAACCCCTAGACAGTTCAGAATTTCAGATTTTACTATTGGCAAAGGTGCAATTGATTCAGTCAGCTAGTGGATAGAAAGTTGCAGAATGGGGACAACCTCATATAGATATATTGATCCTGAAGGCTTCATGGCAGGAGTCAGGAAATTATACACTCCTACAATTCCCAATACAAATGTCCATTGTGAATGTATTGAGGAGGATGCCACATGGAACATTCTTGATGAAGATAAAGTCAAAATAAGGAGAACAAGGATTTAGGAGTTGATGAACCTTGAAAGATAAATTAAAAGAAATGGGCTGGCTTTTGGGGGTTTCTACCTTGATCTCCCATATTTTGACAAAATAAGGCCATGATTGACAATTATTATGTGCTTATTGAACAACTAGAGACTGTTCTTGACAAGAAGGGTGCCAAAGGGCTAGATCATTCAGAGTCTGAGTATGACAGTAGTAGTGACAAAGATTATGCACGTCCTACTAGATATGCTCCACCCCAGCAAAATGTTGCTAAAGTGCCATAGCTGCAAGGAAAAGAGGGCCACATTGTTGATTTGATAGAGGCCACTCAACCTGATGATATAGAGGAGCCTTTAGCTAAAAGGCAAAAGATTGAAATGGGCCAGCCTTCAGTTGAAAGGCAAGAAAAGAAAAAAGATAAAGCAAGTTCCCTAGTGCCTGGAAATAGGTTATATGATCATAACCTGAGAAAATTGATTAGGGAGGGAAAGAAAAAGCAACCTGACATGGAAGAGAAGGTTGAATTATCCCTCAAGGCTTGTTTTGATGAAAGATTGATACATCAACAACAGTTCCTGAATGATGATAATTTCATCAAGACTGAGGAATTTAAAGACTTCCTAAGGTGGTGTAAAAAGGAGAAAATTAGAGCTAAATTAACTGTTGATGGGGAGGAGACAGTAACAAATGAGACCCTAGTGGCTCTACAATCATATGACCCAGACAATGAGGACATCTCACCTGATGAAGCTAGAAAAATGGTATTGGACAGTGGCATATTACTCGCCGAGGGTTGGGATTTGGCTTTTGCATTCATAATTGATCAAATACAAAAGCACCCAGATTTGAAGTTGTCAAATGAGATGCAAATAGGTGATATGGTTAAAGTATTTGGGTATAGCCCACAATCTCAAGCCTTTGCAATGTGGAGCCTATACCCTAAGGACCAGAAGCCTCAGTTAGTAAACATCCAGGAAAACATGGTGGGAAATCAGATGGTCTAGTCTGTGCAAAATACAGGGGATTTGGAAATATCCTAGATCATGACACATTGGGCACACTTGAATGAGGACAAGACAAAATAGTTGTTTGACAGATGTAGCATGTTGATAGAGGAGACCAGTGCATTGGCTAAAGACTGAGAAATGTGCCAAATCAAGATACATCAGCAAGATCAGATGATTACAAAATTATTAAAATAATTAGAAGAAAAGCCTGAGGTGATGTATGTACAACCATAGTCTATGCAAATTCAAGACAAGGTAAAATTAGAAGAGGTGGTTGAGAAGGAGGATATAGGGAAAAAGAAGAATGAAGTTGCCTTGAATGCATTTAAGGGCATTCTACAACATAGGATTGAAATTTTGAAGGATAAGACTGATGTTGTCCTTAATGCCTATAACAAATTGCCAACTTTGCATGTTGAGGTCATGGGATACCTTGCCATATTAAACCCCTACTTTACTAAATGGTCTACCAGAATGCAATTATTTGAAAAGCTTGCATCTTTGCAATCCCTGAGATCAGACTTGCTATCAATAGTGACAGAGGTGGAAGATGAGATCAAAAAGGTTAATGTTGCTCTCTCATTTTTTAAGGGTGAGTTGAATCAAATAGAGGTAAAGTTGAGCCTCTTTGCTATGGATTTTAATAATTTTTTTCCCTCCCTAAGAGGAGAAAATGATCAGGTAAAGGCTTTAGATGCCTGGAGAAGTGAATTTGACTGCAAGATGCCTAACAATGAGGCATTTATTACAGGATCAGATGTGGACATTAAGGGTTTTAATAAGATTTTAGATGAGGCATTAAAGGCAAAAACTGACTTCAATAAGTTTCTTTTGGATGTTAAGAACATCACTGATGTAAGATGGGAGAGGCAAAAGGAACAAGTACAAGCCACCCAAGACTTCAAATGGCCAACCGATGATGAAGTGACAACATGGGAGTTGATCACTAGGCACAAGAAAAAGAAGTTTGTGGTGGAGGAAGAAATTTTGGTCGATGAATAAAGGTGAATACTTGCCACCTCATTTTGAGTATGAAGAAGTCAGTTATTGCTAAAGAAAAGTAGGTGAGCATATAAGAATGGTCATCTGAGCTCACATTAAATGGTACCAGCTACCATGGATATTGTCAAAGTAAAGGTGCTAGATAAAGGGAAGAACAAGAAATATCAGATTTCATCGCTTGACTTGGTCATTCCACCGCTTCTTCTCTCTCTCTCTCTCTCTCTATCTTTTGTCTCTTTTGTAGTTTTAGGGTTAGGTTTTCTGAGACCATCCGAAGCTTGTTGTGTCCTAAAGAAAAGGATTCTAAGATGGTCAAAAACCTATATATAGTCAAAAGTTGTAATTGTAAAGGGAGATGAAATATATTGTAAAATCAGACTTTCTGAATTTGTGTCTATGTTTTCAAGCTTCAAAGCTTTTTCATGTATGAAAGAAGGATCACATCAATAAAATACGGTGCAATTTTACTCTTCTTTATTTTTGTCTCTTTATTTCCTATGTATTATTTTTATGTTTAAGTTTGTAAGGCATTCTGAAGCATTTTGGTTACAAGGTAACTATTTAATTACTTACAAGTTTCTTTCATATAAAGAGCTAAGTTTTGTGAGTAGTTTTAGGAAGCATAATAGTATTCAAGGATTTGATACAGTATTTTAGAGGTAACTAGATGATTTGTAAGGCAACTTATCTGAATTGCATGTAGGTTGTAAGGCAGCTTACAGTATTTTGTTTCTGTGAGACTTTAAGCTTCTTGACTCTATAACCCAAAGGATAGGCACTGATCTAAGTCTTGGTCTGATAACCTATCATCATCTAGGTTTTCAAAATTATTCAAAATTATTTCAATCAAAATACTTTTGTTACTAATACAACAAACTGAACTCAGTAAGGACTCATGTCAGTGAGATAGTGTCCATTTTAGTGATTCCTTGAAGAGTGGATCAGTAGGTTATACCTCCTAAAAATAAAAGGAAGAAGGATGAAAATCCTTGTCTCATTGGTTCATGTTATCAAAACCATAGCCTGGCTTATAATACTATATTTCAAATTAATCATTGCAATCTCTAAAGTATTCTATAAG